>CM040242.1:145271455-145329345 GCA_022545495.1 Chrysanthemum lavandulifolium
CAAACAAGCTCCCAGGGCATGGATGAAACTCTCTCAGCCTTCCTGATTCAAAACAAGTTTGTCAGAGGAAAGATAGACAACACCTTGTTTATCTAGAGGACAAAGCAAGATGTGATACTGGTCCAAGTATATGTTGATGACATCATCTTTGGCTCAACAAATTATACTCTTTGCAAGCCGTTTGAAAAACTGATGACAAAGAAGTTTGAAATGAGCATGATGGGTGAACTCACATACTTCCTTGGACTACAAATCAGGCAAACTGATAAAGGAATCTCCATCAGTCAAGAGAAGTATACCAGAAATCTATTGAAGAAATATGAGATATCTGATTGTGCCTCAGTGAAGACACCAATGGTCCCTCCCAACAACCTTAGACATGATCTCACTAGCAAATCAGTCAATCAAACTCATTTGAGGGGATTATAGGTTCACCGATGTATCTAATCGCCTGCACGGACATACTGATTCTCGATCGTCTAATAGCAAGATATCGGCCCAATCCCAAAGAATCCCATCTCACTGCACCAAAAGAATCCTCACATACCGAAAGGAACTCTAAGTCTTGGACTTTACTATCCAAAGTGCTCGTGGTTTGACCTCAAAGGGTATTCGACTCACGATTATGCAGTGCAACATGGACGAGAAAAAGTACCTCGTGGTCTGTCAATTTCTTGGAGGAAAGGCTGGATTGTTGGAGTGCTAAAAGCAACAATCGGTGGCTATGTCTTCGGTGAAAGTCGAGTATGTGGTCTGCTGCAGGATGTTGTGCCAATGTATTATGGATGAAAAGTCAACTCGGTGACTATGAAATCCATTACAAAATGGTACCCATCTTCTGCGATAACACCGGTGTTATTGCAATCTCCAACAACCCCATCCTTCACCAAAGAACCAAACACATTGATATCGATATCATTTCATCGGGGACCACATAATGAAAGGAGACATAGAACTTCATTTCATCCCTACGAATATCAACTTTCGATATCTTCACCAAACCCTTAGGTGAACCTACCTTGAGAGACCGAAGTCGAATTGGGAATGCTTGACATTGAAAGTCAAGAACTCGAAAATCAATCCCAATCTCGAGAAGTTCTCTCGAAATGGTCCATGCTCCCTGAACAAAACCCCAAAACAACCTTCTCATTGAATGAGTAAGACTCATTCAGGGACCCTGACTTTGGATATTGAGCATTGAATGAGTAACTAAATGCACCAAGTATCAATTACTTAAATGTCCTAGGTTGGTAAACATACCAATTTAATATATGAATATATGTCTCTTTATCCTGCTGTCATCCAAGTCAAGGGTCCCTCAAACCTTTACTCATCCCACTTGGCATTAAATGCCTCCTCTCACAAGAAATATCTTAAGGATATTTTATTACGCAGAATGCACTTTTCTTATGCATCGCAACTGCCCTTGAAAATAGGAAATTCTGTCGGGTAGTAGAGTGGCGGCATTAAATGAGGTAAATGAAACATTTTCAAAAACCGACTTTACAAATCCTCATTTATGCAAAATTTACTCCTCTCACCACTCTATAAATACCCCTCTCAAAACATTAAAAACACACACAAAGTATTTCTGCATCAAAACGCTGTCAAAATCACTTCTCAAACCCAGAAATCTTTGTGTTCTTTAATCCTCAAAACAGTTTTTCAGTAAAATCTTCTCTATAAACAATTAAAAAAGGTTTTTCATCACAAAACTTAAGAGATTCAAAACTCCTTGATTGTTCTTGTCAAGAAATCTTTTCAAAACCCTAAAACTTTTAATGGAAATGGCAAAAACACAATCTCTTCAGTTTGCACCTCAGTGGGTAGGAGATATTGAAATGTTGAATTAAAAACAAACAATGTTATAGGCACTTTTGAATACCCCCTGATGTCCCAGCCTATAAGGGCATCATGAAGTTTTTATTCAACCGCCCACTCAAGCAGGCCTTTACTCGGCCCCTTCAATTACATCAAAACCTCCTTAGGGAGTTTTGGGCAACATTGTGCGCCTATGACCCGACACCCTCACCGATGAGACCGACCTTAGACCAATCGGGAGTATCTCATCAAATTCAGTCTTTTAATGGGGAAAAGTCATCACCCTTTGGACTATAAAGCGTTTTGTACATCAATAGGGTTAGACTATAATTAGGAACTATCTTGCCCATCCGAACCCTCCACGATTAAGGATGGGTTAAAACAAATTGTTTTGGATCCAAAGTTTTGGACGAACCCCTGCTCACCAAGAACTCATTTCTGCGGCTTGGAAGATCCTGCTCACATTTGTGATTCGGGTTCTCGGGAACCACTCATCCACTAAACAAGTTAACTCTATTGATTGATGGTGGCATATTGCTTGATGGCGAGGATCATCGACGACATAGGGAGATCATTTACGGTGATCTCGTAGCTGAAACTCTTGAGCAAAACTAGAATGAAATACATTTCGTATCCTAGGTTTGTCTCATGCGCTTACAAGTGTTCTTGGGTTGCAATTATCCTCGGGAATACAAACACCGTGCTTTACCCGGTATCCGAGTCAATCAATTTTTAAAATACCCATCCCAAGTCACCGAAATTGAATTGACGGCCCATAGTTGGTTGTAAACAACGGAGGGACTCAATGTCTCCAAACCATGCTCCTAAAAGAGAAAGGGAAGTCTCGGTGGGACTAAGACCAAACCCAAGTCTCAAGGCCACGAGGCTTGTGAACATGACCAAAAGGCAAAGAAAGCCCAAGGCGGTTGCCACCCACTGGAGACCAAACATCATCCACCCAGGTGACAACGAAGGACAACGATACATCACCATCGGTGCCCTTGGTCCCAACTACTACTCCCCAAGATCCGGAGGGTAACAAACAACCCGCCGGTAGGGAGCGCCCACACCGCCCAAGGATGACATCACAATCACGACTTTTGTCGAGGGCCAAAAGAATGATCCCAAAGACTCGAGAGAAACTCACAACCCACCGATAGGGATCTCACTTCGGCGCTTCTAGGGATAGCATCGAATCGCCCACCGATGCTTGAAGGAGCACATGGGGACAAAGACTCGAGGACAAATACCACCACCGATATGGAACCCATTACCACCATCTGGTCTATTAATTCTTTCAAGTAAATGATATCCTATTCTCGATGAAGAGTGGTGACGGTGAAGATGAAATACTTTCGTTAGGGAAGAAATGGACCGATGTTCAAACTCAAGAACAAGAGCATCAGCCTGATCCTCAAGAGACTGAAGAGTCACCTGCTAAAGAAAATGACTCTGACTCCTCTACTTCATCCTGTCCTGAAGAGTTCAAGAAGTATGATAATATTCTTCCACTGACTGAAAGACAGCTGGTAATGTGGATGACAAAGGCTTCCAGGAAATTATACTCAGGTGTTACTGATGTTCTCTGGGACCAGCACGTTAAGCAGCTTCAAGTTATGCTGACCTGAAATCTGAAGTGCTTAATTTCAACCGCAACACTGATAAGCACAGGGAGCTAATGTATCAACATCTGCATAGACTGGATGAAAACCTAGTCAAATTTCTCAAGCACCTTCAGGATTGTGGCACAAAGATAGATGAAATCAGGGATTCTGTCAAAGAAGACCCAACACTCAATTCCAAAGTGCTGGAGGCTACTGAGGCTTACATGAAAAATTCCTACAGCCTTACCGAACTGATCAACATGCTCAAATCTGTCAATGTTTAGGGTCTTCAGTCTTCCGTTCAGTCTCTTCAGACAATACTGGGTTCTTTGGATGCTCAAGTGACTACTCTGGCTAAGGCTTCGTCTTTTATGGCCTGTAATCTTGGGCCTAGAATGACTGCTTTGGAATTATCTCAGGCCAATCTTGCAGAAAAGGTCACCAGTCTTCAACATGATACAACTGACATCAAGGCTATGGTCACGGAGATATGCCAAGCCTTCAAAGGTCAAGCAACTCCAACTCCTACAAAGATCCAGCAACTCTTGCTCGATGATGTTGCAGAATTTGAGGGAGAGAGCAGCTCAAGAGACTCCTCTCACACCGACGGAGCCAGCTCAACCGGTTCAAAGAACACCCATCTCATCAGTCCCACCATCAACAACAACATTAATGAAAATGACAGTAGCAACACCTATAATGACAACACCTCCTTTGGTAGCATCTTCTTCATCAGGCCAGGATAAAGGAAAAGCCATAATGCAAACACATGAGCCTGAGAAGATTCCCTATGTCATCGGCAACACTCAGTATCTGCTTACTCCACAACAGCTAAGTGCCTACCTTGAAAAGGAAGACATGAGAAAGAAACTAGTTGAGGAAGAAAGGAAAAGCAAAGAAGCACTTGTACAAGTTGTAGCTGAGGAAGCTGAAAACATTGGAATTGATCCCAAAAAGCTTCAAAAGGGTCAGGCTGGACAAAAGTTCAAGGATGCTCATGCTGCTCCAATGGCTGCAATGAGGAAGAAGCTAGATGAAAAGAACAGAAAGTCTGCGACCATCAGTAGAAAGAATTGACCACTACAATTGGTCAATGACAAGGAAGGCTACCCGAGAAGATCACGATGTAAAATTATCCCCAAGTCCAAACCACTGACAATGAATGTCTACAGGGGGGATGATAAAAGACATTTCGAGGTTCATGATCCCATGAAATTCATTGACTTTGGGATCACTGAACTCGATGAGCTTGGTCCAATCATTTCAAAGAAGCAGAATGCAGTGGTCAAGGAGCTGATGAAATCCCTAAGCAAAAGGTATGAAAGACTGAGGGAAGCACCAACACAACTTAGAATTCAGCCATCCCTAACTGCACCACAAGGATCTCAGTCTCAGCCAGCCCAAGGCAAAAGAAAAAGGGTTGAATCTGAGCCTGAAATCAAAGTTCTGGCACGGGTACGCAACAGGAACTACCAGAAGGAGTGAAGTTTGTAAACTGTCTTTGCATTGAAGAGCCTGAAAGAGGACTCTTCTTTATTGATGTCTATGGAAACCCAACATTCCAGAGGTGGAGTGACATTGACCTTGCAGGAGTGTCTACAATGGCAAGTTATCTACCAGTAGCCTCTCAGATCCAAACCCCAGCAAATGTCAGGTTCTGCAATGACCTGAATGCTAAGATAAGAGAGCACCCTGATAAAGAAACACTCCTCAAGAAGAAACCAAAGCTTGAAGCACTGGGAATCCATATTGAGTGACATCTTTTGTTTTATCTTTTGTACTAGTGATATGAACTATGTAATTTGATCAATAAACGATGTATCTATACTACTTTATAATGTATTTAGGACTTTCTATAAGAGGAAGTCTTAAAAAAATAAGCCTACACACTTACTATAAAAAGATAGTTAATAAGCTTGCATACACATGATTAAAAGTAAATTAATTGTCTTAAATTGTTTGAACTTGTAACATCAACCAATTTCAAAAACATGTAACAACCCACTTTAAAATGGGTATTTATGTCTAGCTTTAGACTTTAAGTTGCAAACGTATTTGTGATTTTAAAGTCAAAGTACTAACTTTTTTTAATAAGTACATTAATGTTCAAAAAAGGTTTACCAAAAGTCCAATAATATTATGCATTGATACGGAAACACTTAATAAAAAAATATGTTCGATGTTTTGGTATAAGTGAGCTGGGGTTGAATTGGACACGACTTGAACCGACCCGACCCAACTCGTTAACTATTTGAGTTGTTGATTTTTGCTAAAAATGGGAACCACTTTGGATTTAACTATTTGAGTTGTTGATTATTTGTTAAAGATGGTACCACTTTGGATTTACAGTTGAAATATTGTGCCATCGTAAAAAAGTATTTTGAAAAAATATTATCGCCGAAAAATATATAATTACACGGGTACCCACCGCTGCAACGCGCGGGTACCCGGCTAGTGTTTTGTTAAAATATTCAGTGTTCCTTATTATGTTCATTAGTACATTCAGTGTAAGAAGAAACATTTGCTCACTTACATCGATCAAACACTAGGCTGTTGTATATCCAAATAGGGGAGACTATTGGGTTCGATAAATACCCAAACCCTTTAAGTCTAGGATTTGAATAGAAAATACCCTAAGTGTTGTCCCTTAAACACTAATAAGTCATCGAGCGCATAGTCTCTCGGTGAGCTATCTTCGGGATACTCGAAGAGACAAAGAAGAAGTCTCTCCACTCGGTGAAGGCGGAACTTAAGGGGTGAAGGCGAGTCAAGATGAAGATGGTGGATTCGGTGGTGATGACAATAACTCACCGAATCCCAAACTCCTCACCAACTACTTACATCAAGACAAACTAAAGTTGAAGGCGAAGGCAATGAAGGCGAAGAATGAGCGGGACAAGGCGGGATTAGTTTGAGCAGATAAGGCGAAGTCCTTATCAACCAAAGTCGACTTTCCATGAATGGCTAACTATCGGGCTCGATATCATCATCGACTAAAAGAAAGCAACCTTGTCACTTACCCAATATAGCCTTAGAATGTGAGACAAAATACATCGGTATTTTGTCTTACAGATTTTATTAGTTTTTCCTTTAGGAAAGAGTTAAAACCATACTTGTATAAATAGCATAAGAGTTGGAATGGAAGATTTTAAGCTTGTGAACTAATTGTAAAACACACACACAAGCCATCTTTCACTCCTCCAAATACAACTCTGTCCCTGAGATAGCTCAGTGGTTCCTTGTAGTTGTGCTCAGACTTAGCCTGAGCTTAGTGAAGAGCTATTACACTTTGTCATTTCAATCCCAAGTACTATTCCGCAAGTACTTGGGTAATGTATTCTTTTTGATTTGTTTTTAATAAAGAATATTAAGTTGAAAATTATTCAGTGTGTTTTTACTTACGTCTTTTAGTCACTGATTCACAATCTGATTACTTATTGCTTAAACTGTTTTTATACGATTGTGAAACGGGAACAACAATATCACTTTTGTAAGTATAAGCAAAACACTATCTGAATAAGGTAGTTCTAAAAGCTATATTTCGGAGTGATGTGAAGCGGCATCCACAACACTTGTAGTCAATAAATGATTTGTTACTCCACTTGATATGTGCAGAAAGATACGATGGCGCCTCTCCAGAATTAATAAGATAATTGTTCGGCCGAACCCAAAGGGTAATGCAAGATGATACTTTATTACATTTGGTATATCTAATTAAATTCTATAACGAGATTCTAAATGGTTAAACTATATGGAATGAGTTAGGATCCATATCCATGGTTTAACGGTATCTATAACAAAGGATGATTAAAAGCAAGACATTAATAACCATGCTACTGAGAAGATTTTATGAAACTACATCTCAAACACTTTTAGTTAAAAAGCGAATGAGAGCGTTGCTAGGTGTTTCCGTCGTTAGTTTTGTGTGTCATTCGACACTCCAACTCCCAAGTGGGAGCTGTTGGTTTTTGGGAGTTATAAACACACGTAAACGACTAGAAGTGTGTGAGCCTATGGGGGCACACACGTTAAACACGAGAGTACGTGAAGAATGGTTTAATACTTGAATATACATTACTCGATCAATATAGCATGCATGTAACCCGATCGTGATACTTGACCTATTGAGTTGTTTTAACTTTCAATATGGGTCAGTTTGAAAAGCCTTGGGCCTAGTTCTTTCATCTGATCGTGGGTGTTTGGTTTTATAGCTTGAGACGCGAATTTAAGGCCCATGTTTGGGTTTGTATTGTGAGCTATATAAACAAACACATCCATGCTCCATGTTAACGATTAACTAATATCCCTAAATTCAGAATCACAACTTATGAACTATCCTTAAAACCTTGGTTACTTCAATTCACAATCTAGTGATTATGCCCGATCGGTTTTAACCTTAAAACCGATTAGGGTTCTTGGTTGGTTTCTTATTCGAACTTCAAACTTGCTAGTTCTTTGATCCAAGATTGATTGAGGTTCGAATTGATAGTCTTCCTGCTTGTTCCTTGTGATCATGAAGCAAAGGGAAAAGTGGTTTTTCTGTTTTGAAGGTTATCGGACAAAGGGTAAGATATCGGACAATTATGTCCGATATTGGATGGAACTAAGTTTTGATCTCGGCCAGTAATTAGTTCTCGGACAGAAAAGATTGGGGTTTTCTTGTTCGTGTTATTCAAGTATTCAAGTTGTTGATTGGGTTAAACGTTCTCGACTAGCGTTTATCGAACGTACTTGGTTTAAATGTTTGTGTGTGATACTCGTAGAGGTATCTATTTTAGATACTTGGGTTTCTTTGGTTCTCTTGTTCGTTAATAGCGTGCAGTTGACGTCAAATGTTAGTTTTCTATTTACCTTTTATTTATTATTTACGTGTTAACCTAATTGCATAAACTAGATCCATATTTCGCTGCGTAATTGTTGCGTTACTTGGTTAACTAGATTATAAAATTCCAACATTAGGAAAGTATTAAGAGTCGGTTGTTTAGGTCGGTTGTTTTTCTTATATATAGGGAATCATAAGATTTAGACTTTGTACCTTCGAATTTCGTTTAGCAATAAAGACAAGGTTCCGCAAATTTGTCGATTCTTGTTTCTTCTCTTGTTCTTCATCTTTGATTATCGGTTGTTGATTCTAACAAAAATGCTTTTAACTTTGACTGCCTTCTACCGCCTCTTGGTGACCTGAACCTTAGCCCATAGAATAATCTTCACGAACACTAGAACCTTGACTCGTAGGCCGTAGGATGAGCACCAAAAAACGGATCCATATTAAGATTAATACGGTTAATCGGAAAAATTGTTAAAAAGATTGAGGTTGGTCGAACAATTGGTTAAATGGTGGTGGTGATGACTCAAATTGCGGACGATAAGATTTTTGTTGGTAAAAAGATTGTTGTTGTTGTTGTTGGTTATATGAATGATGAAACGAAATATTTTGATAATATTGGTGTTGTGGTTTTTGTAATTAATAAGTGAAACTTGACGAATGGGTGGTGAGAGACCGGATAAACGAAAATTGGAATCCGGTGTTAAGTTTGTACGTTTTGTTGGGGTTGAGATTTTGGGGTTTTGGTTTTAAGAGTTTTTTGAGATATTTTATATAGAAATTAGAAATTTATAGTAAAGTGATTTGAAATTATGTATAAAATGTTGAAATGAATAGGGGTATTTATAGTCTTATAAGTGTAAGAGTTTTGGTTTGATTTTTGTGTGAAAATGAAATAGGTCGTTTGACCGACCGTTTCATCCATTTGTTGTCCAACCGACCTATAAGTGATCGACCAACTCTAGCAGGCGACCGACTAAAACCTTGGACCGATCGACCGATAATTTTACCTTATTATAACCAGTCTTAAAAGGTATTTTTGAAAAAACAAAAGCGATCACGACGTGAGACTCGCTCGGTTTGCAAATTTGTGTAAAAAAAATTACTAAAATACCCCGTTAACACATCTTTGAAAATTGTGATCCCTCAAATGGGCAGAGACCCGAATTAAACCGTGGAACAGATCCAAAAGGTTGAACCCCCCACTAAACCACCCTTAAAACCAATCGACATACTGACCACCATGGCAATCGACAACATGCCTCCGATCATCTACGCACAGCTCAATTACCTTCTCACTCATTCACCATTTTCAATCAAGGTACATTCAATTAACCCTAGGTTCACTTAATTGACTCTTCATTTAATTAATTGAATTGTTTGTTTGATTGAATGATGCAGGTCGAACAGATGTGGTCTGGTTCTAAAAACACTACCTTACTTGATCGCTTTACTTTGGCTATACCCTTTTGTCTCGATTATATTAAATGTCAGTTCACTTTTTCATATTTTATCTCTCTAAGGATTCAGATTATTTAATTATTGCCTTTGCAAAATGCAAATAATTATACTGTTGTAGTAGTAATTTTTTTTATAAGTTTTTCTAAAAGAGTCAAAAGTTCATGTTTCAATTTTTTAAAACACCTCTCTAGATTTTTCCCTTGCCCTTTTCACTTTTTATATTTAGGAATTTATATAAAAATGTAAACGAAATGAACTATAAACTGGATACCAGACCATCTTTTAACGGCTGTTTGTACAAAACCAAGTCAGAGAAAAAGAAAACGTATTTTGGTATTTTATGCAACTAGATCACATTTGCTTGTTGATGTACCGTATGCATTCATTAGAAAATTAGATTCAGATTTTGGTGTTTGAAATTACAGGGGATGTTATATACAATGCACAATATCCGTTGTTGGCACCTGATCTTATATTTGGACCTGAAGATGAAAGTTTTCGACCCTATAATGATGCCGGAGAAGGAGATACGACATCAAAGAACAGTTTATCTGATTGGAATTGTAAAGATCCCACTAGGCTATTGTCTCTAATTCATGAACTTAGGTATTTTTTTTTTATACTTATCAAGCTAGGTTGGTGTGATTATCTTATGAATATTGGGATTTTAGGATATTGAGACGGTTGTGTTTATCTTGCAGGAGTTTGTACATGGAGTACCAGAAAAAACGTGTTGGGGAAGTTGATGATGAAAGACTGAAGTTTGAAATTAACACCATCTATTCTCGGCAGGTAATCTGTTTATATGTTTGAGTATTTGAATCAAGTTTGATACAAAGAGAAGTTGATTTAAGTTTGATTTCTTTTAGCAAGTTGTTAGATGTTTTGTTCTCTTTTCTTAAAACTTGAAAGTAGTTTCATATGTGAGTAGCTGCAAATAGTTCTCTAGTTTGGGGGAGATATAGAATAGGACTCGATGGAAGTACTTTTTTCTAGTTATCTGAGACTGGTTAACCTATACTTGAAACAAAAGTTGTATACTAGGATAGTTAGAAGTCCACAATATAAGTTACAATGTGAATGTTAATGAACCCACCTTCTATTGTCACGACCTTACCACAGTTCTTTTGAAAGTGCTGGAAGCCATCACCAGAAACTTCATTTTTTCGTATTATATGATACCTTTCAAGAATGTTGACATGCATACATGCCTATTTATGCATGAATAGTATAAGTTTATCCAAATGTTTTCTATGGCGGATTTTCCCGATACATTATGCATACATAAAGAAACAACAAAACGACCAATTTTGTTAGTTGTTACTAATCCTTGCATATCTTTTATGTCCAAGTTGCTCCTAGTGAAATCAATCTGGCCGTTACTAAGAGTCAGCATGCCCCTCGCCTTGTAGTTGGTTTGCCTGAACTATAAGTCGGCATGTCAATGATAGCAACAGTGACTATATTAAAATCAAAGCTAATTACATCACGAGTTCCGTATACAAGCCAAAACGGCTAAACTTTCAAATCGGCCAAATAACATAACCAAACAACCAAAAATGACAAAAAGCCTAAAAGAGAATCCCAAGGCCACAACATGACTTCAACACATGAAAAAACAGCAGCGTCACAGCACTAAGCCACCAGCTATGTATACATTGCTTATCTTGAAGACCTAGTTATTTCGTGTGTGGTTGAATGTTATTATATAAGAACCTATCAAACCATTTATAGAACTATTGCTTGCCTATATGACGCTTGGTCGTTATCCTTGCTTGATCTCATCACTGTACATTCTACATGAGATTCATAAGTAATAAACTAAGGCTCAAATTGTTTATCTCTAGTAACGTCTAAGTTCTAAGAGGATTTCTCGCTGCTGGTTTTGCTCCATAATGATTAATTCTGTTACAGTATAAAAAATTTGAGTTTACTCTTCATGAAATGTAATAAGCTGGAAATGTAATGATTTGTACCTCCCTTTGTTCTTAGAACTGAAACCATAGTAGATCACATTGTTAATGATTGGTTTTAAGCCATTAAATAATCTTCTTTACTAATTGTATATAATCATTGTCCAGGGAATTGAAATGTATATGAGTTCTGGTGTTGACAAGGTATTTTTGTACGATTTATTTATACTTGTATTTGATTGTTGAATCTCTCGCTTATTAAATTCTGGAAGCTCAAACAGCAATATTAAAGGTGGTGATTTCTACCTATGAATGGGTCGATTTGGGTTGTGTTTATCTCAACAGGTCAAATAAAAAGTTTAGCTAAACTTGGACTAGGTCAAAAGCTTTGAATGAGTCAAATGGGTAAAAAGTCACCCAATGTCTAGTTTTATTGCATAAAAAATCTTGTATTCTTGTGCTCAACAATTTGCTACTGTGATCATAGTGAATACCTTAGTTCTTTAAAAGGTTTTTCTTTAACTGCACAAAAGCTGTTCAAGGGTCAACCCAACCTGACTCAGTATCCCTTCTTGATCAGTACATAAATTATGCATTATACCTACCCGTTTTGATACGACGCCTAATTCGCCCATTATGCCACCTCTAACCAGTTTACTAGTTATTTCATAATGATGTTAGTGGTGTATGTGCCATTGAACTTTAGTGTAGCCAGAGGAGGTGAAACTTGCAGTTCCTTTGCTAGATATGGATTTAAACAGATTGGTCGCAGGGTCCACCTGGCGTCACCAGCAGAAGATATACTTGCAGGTAATCTTTACTATGTTTTTCAATTAGATATTACATGCATACAAGTTTGTTACAAAGTTTATAATCTGTCAAGAAATATTGATGCATATATAAATTGTTAAAGATATATATTCTTTTTCGGACAATACAGGTTATATATCCTGTGAGTAGAAAGTATTTGGCAATGGCTTCAGCTCCTCGTCTAAAATTGATATCTTCACCTGAATTGAAGGCTTTATTTTCCATTGATGAATTCAGGCTTCCACCTTGGTTGGATGGGATGTAAGTGCTATTGTCTTATTTTCTATTCCTTTTCTTTCATAATATTAAAAGTTTAGTCGTCTAATATTATGCTAAATATTATTGTATTTGTTAAAGGTGCATGGCTGAGTATCTTCCCACTTTAGAGGAGTTACTTGAATCACAGGTTTGTAGAACCAGAATCCTTTGATATTTACGGGTTCAAATTTATTCTCTTAAACACATATTTTTTTTACAAATTCTAATGTGCTTATCTGCAGATAAGAGATGCTGTTTTATCAATCGAAGTTCGAAGGAAGTTTATTACAGCATTGGCTATACCCTTTGGAAGGCCAGTAGAAGCTGATCCAGTATGTGAACTTTTACATTTTACGTTTGAATAAGCTGTTTCTTTAAATTACATCCTATTAATGCTGTATTTGGTTTGCCAGATATTTTGCAGGAAGGCCTCATTTTTAGCTTGCTCCGGCGTGTTTACATTTCTGGTATGTTGTCAGTTACTTCATGTGTGCAATTCTAGCATTAACCGTTAAGACTAATTAAAGTTTCTAAAAAATGCGTAAAATCAAATTATATAGGTGCATTTTACTCTTCCGCTTCAGTTCCCAAGGCAACAACCGATTCTGATGCTTCAAAGTTCGCAGGTAGCATGTCAATACTCTATAAAAACCCTTTAGATTGCTGGTTTGATTAGGTGTTATTCTGAATTGTTTTTTTTTCTTTGTTTTGAAGCACTTTGTCTCAAATAATGTACCGGTCAAGTCAGCTAATTTGCAAGATTATCCATGGAGTCCTAGATGGGATACGACACAAATGGCCGAGAGAATCTTGTAAGTTCTCTGAACCTTATTACTATGCATGTATTTCTTTTGCTCGATATTCATGAAGTTGCTCACTCTGACAGTGATTATCTTGTGGACGAATGTTTGAATTTCAAGAAGTATTGCAACGAAGTACTGGTTCAGCAGCGTTAATGTTGTTTACTTTGATTGTTTGTACTGTCTGCACAATCAATGTTTTGAATCTCTGCTGTTGGAATTCAGACTTCGTGAAATGGAAGTTCTAACATTGTATCTGATTTGGAATGTTAAAAATTGTGAAATTTGCTTTACATATGGTATGAATTGTTTGAAGGGTATTTAGTTACAAGACTCCCAATTGCGGCGGGGTGGGGTGTGGAAGATAGAATGTAGACAAATCCTACCCCTAACCCAAGATAAACCCGAGAGTAGGGAAACAAACGTAATCAAATTAAAAATAATAATTCAGAAATATCCACCACATAGATATCTATAGAGATATTCAACACAACTTATTTCAGTTACATATAAATAAGTGTTACCCTCAAAACTGGTTAAATTCTTTAGTTTGATCAATTGTTTTTCCTCATTCTCAAGTTCCATAGTTTGAAGTTGGAGAACCGACACAAATTGACCTAGTGGTAAGGCACCTAAACTCGTAATAATTACTGTTTAAACCTCATTAGATGAGTTGAGAAAAACTCATCAGTTTTAGTTCAAAATTTTGTCGAGTCATTAACTTATAATTCCAAAATGCTTGAATGGGACAAGTATAGAATTTGTAAATTTATACGAGTACATTTAATATGTTTAAAATTTATATGTCTATAATTTCTGTAGAATTTATGCCTGCTAGTTGGAGAACTTTAAGAATGCATGCTTCATGTAGAAAACGTTCTTCACTTTTTTTTTTCTTTTTTTTTTTCGTTTTTTAATTAAAAAATAAAAAATAAACAAGTGGGTCAATTCTTACGATAATGAAAAATTATGTTAAAAGAAAAGTGTTCATGATGGCATATGTTTTTGAAAAATTATGTTAAAAGAAAGGGTAAATTGCAAATTTGGTCCTCAAAGTAACACGAATATGTAAGGATCACACCGAGATGATTTTTATTGCAAAAAAATATTAATGTTTACGTTTCTTGCAAAACAGCCACCTAAGGCTACTTTTTGCTAACTTCCGTTATTTATCTCGTTAAGTGCCTCGTCACTGAGGGTATTATTGTCATTTCACAGGCGTCTCAATCTTTCCCGCCAAATATACTTCAAGGACAATATATGCGATGTGTAATACTTCATTTATGTCATTTTTAATTTGCTTATACTGGTAGGTTTATGATAAACAGAGTATTATGGTTCTGATTAGGCCGTTAGAATAGGAAATGTAGTCAATTCAATAGAGTTGTAGTGACAATGGAAAATGTAGGAGTGTTTGGCATAGTAGTTGTAGTAGCTCTTTCGTAGGAGTGTTTGACATAACGACTGTGTTGGTTATGTTGAGACTGTGGGAGTCTTTGGCATAGCAGCTGTAGTAGCTCTCGTCTTGATGTTCATAGTGTGTTACTTTAATTGACTTTTAATGTTTGAATTCAAATGGTGGCAGGTTTAATAGGTTATCAGGATGAAGTTGTGTTCAAAATGCACAGTAATGGATTATTTGATTTTGCTCTATTGAGATGGGTAGGTTTGTGTGAACTTGTGACAAATTAATACTACTTTACCTATCTCACACAATGAAAGTCAAATGGGTGTATTTTAAATTAGACTTCCACTATTTGCCTACACAAAAGGTGTTGGTTTAATGGACATAAATTAGTAGATGTGTGTTACGATCGAACTCGAGACCATGGGATTGCACACTTTACGTATGAGAATTAAAGTTATAATAATTAAATGTAAAATGTTATATTTAGTTATTATTTACACAAAACGTATAACGAACGTTTAGTAATTAAACGTAATGGACTAACGGTCGTTAAATGTTAAAGGAAAGACTAAATATGAAATTAGATGTCAAGTAGGTTCTAGAAACTTTATGGTTTTCCATAACTGATTGGAGGGAGGTTTCCATAACCAAATTTGTTAGGTCACTAGTTTTACAACACAAACATCAAGAGAAGAAATATAGAAGGAGAGATCGGTTGAACCCTTATCCAAACACACGAAATACTAAGAGAAAGGTTAAAGCAAAGAGTGAAATAGAAAAGAGAACAACCAACCTTCAAATGAAGGTTAACAAGAGTATTTATAGGAGGGAAGCTAGGGCAACACTCCTAGTTCCCTTCCTTTCCTTTATGGGCTTGGGCCTAAGCTCATGGGCCTTCTACATAAGCTTAAGGCTAATAACAAACATAAAGGCCATAATAAGCTACCTATTACATAAGAATAACTAACACTTGAATTATAGTTTAGGAGTGATTCCAACAAGCTCCCCTCAGTGTTGGTGATGAGCAGTGAAGGCGTTGATGTAATAGTAGCTCGACGACTTTCGACATTCTTCCTTCTTGTGAGAAGAATTGCCTTGATTTGAACAATCTCCCGGTAGAGAAATTGTCTTCTTTGAACGGTTATGCTTTGACGTCATCTTTAACTTTGTTCTTTGTGATGAAAGTGATAGTATGTTGTTGTCTCGCATCAACTCGTCTCGTGTGCCTTTTGCTCTGATGTCTCCACGTCATTCTTCAACATGCTCACACGCTCTTTGACGTTGGAATTCGATCTTGATGAAGTTCTTTAAGTCTTTTAACTTTGTAGATTCTTTGATTTGACGAAGAATCATTTCGATTATTGTGTTGCTTTTGGATAGAAATTCCATTAGTGATGATGTTGGCGTGAGCATGAGAAGAATCAAGACGATCATCCCGCTCCGAGCTTCCATAAGAAGAAAACATTTCAAGCGGTTAGTAATAAGCGGATTCCGCACTTACAAGTTTGAATTTCGAGAGTGTTAACGAGATAGTGTGAAACACAACTCTAATTCTTACAAAGGCCGTTCGAACCGGAGTCCCACAAGTGAGATAACGCGATGTACCGAAGTACATCTATTCAGATGAGTCGTTGAGGTACACAAGTATCACCTCACGACCGTAGACCGTTTGAGACACACTAAGCGTAATCCACGGGGAGTTACGAAGTGACCGTCGTCGGTGTTTGATGTTGACCTCGGCGGAGTTTCCATTCAATCACCGAGGATCATGATTGTGAACCTCTCATAAATGTTCTCGACAGATTGCTAAGATCCGTGAAGGACTCGATAATGTACCACCGAAATTCTTATTGTTGAACGTCAGTGATGAAATGTCAAGTGTACCTAAGAGATCTTTTGATGAATCTCGTGGCTCTAGACTCAATAGTGCGTTTGGTTTTCCGAGCGGAGACTAGGAGAGGGTCTCCTTCTTCAATACCGGCGATCTCAAGAGAAAGCCAATAGTTTACGTAGGGTTCCTGTGAGAATGAAACAAGCTTCTTTTGAGAGAAACTTGAGTGGCTAAGAAGGTATAGTGCATGCGTCATTGGGTCCATGACGACTTTTAATCTTCATATACCAGTCACTAAGTGACAACCAAGAGTATATGAATTGAACCCCTGTATGCGCCTAAGTTGAATAATTTGGAGGCTATTTCTTTTCACCCTTTTCTTTGCATTTCTTTTAATTCTTCAACTCCTTCTTTCTTCGATTCTCATTTCTCCTTTTTATGATCGTACCTAAGGACTTCTAAGTACTAACTATTTGTGATGTCCTTGGGTAGATCCCTCCGACTCTGGCGGATCATAGGACAGTTATTCCTAACCTTAGTCACCTTATCACTCCATGACTAACCTAGCCATAAAACCAATTTTCAAGAAAATCTCTCAAAGGGTTTGTAAATGAAAACATGTTTGAACCACGTGAGAGTTTTGTCTTTTAGTAAATACTCCTCCACATGTGCTTTAGAGTTTTGACGGAAATCAGACTGTGTGGGAAGAGAGCGACTTTTGAATTGATCAACTCAAGATAGACACTCCCCGCGAGACACGGTTCGTTGCATAGTTAAAGAGTTACATTGTCGCTTTTAGGTGACAACTAGCTCTAATAACTACCTTGAAGGTGTAGACAAACCTCGAAGGTTGTCATACCCGTCGAGTTCATGTCTACCAAGAGTTTTTGAATGGTACTTTCTACTCGGACAAGTCCTTTGCGAGACACGTTTACATTACTAGCGAACTAGCTTGAAATTATTACCGTCCAGACAAGTCTTTTCGAGTTACTAACAGTTTAGTACCGTCAATTCGTTGGTTAAGTCTATTACACAAAGATTCATTTGCATTTACACAACATATTTCTTATCACATAATTTTCTCCCCTCAAACCGGCATATAAAATGTTATTTTTGAAAAGTTGAGAATAAATATGACCATTTCGAGTGTCATGGGAAGATGACCACTATGAACAATTTGTAAACAAAGTTTTAACTCAAGTACTCCCCTCAACAAGTGATATAAGCGGTTGAGGTTTTAGAAAATCATACGGGAAGTACTTGTCCTTTTGAGCAAAACCTTGAAAAGTGAAAGGTTTGATAGGTTTTACTCAAAAATAAGAAGCTTTCGCTCCTTTTATAAGGATTGTGGCAATCAAGCGTACCACGTGGTCCTTTCTTGACAAGAACGGGTTGTACATCGTTATGTGTGCACAAGCCATTTTAGGAAAAGATGAAATAAGTATGAAACAAATTAACCTTTCCCCAATTGACGATGTTTCTAAATTAGCTCCCCCAAATCGATAGCTGTCTTTAGCAGATTTGAAACTTTGATGAAGTCTACATTTCTCTAACTTTTGAAGGTTTCATTATGCGTGAATTTGTAGATGAGCGATAAACCACACAAAGAAAATCGACTAATTGCGGAAGATCCGTTCGAGGGTAAAATGCCGAAACCAACAAGATCTTTCGCGTATGTAGACGCATCACACCAAACAAACCACGAAGAGCGAAATGATACGAATTTCCCACAATGTTGTGGTCTTTCGAATACACATCACCTGTGAATATGCAATAACTCGATACCAAGACCGTGTGTGAGGCATCATAACATCATATTTGGGTAACTTCACACAAGATTACCCGTGAAAGTTGAGACGATAACACCGAATTAAGACGTTTGAACTACGGATCGTCTCATTTCTTCGCCCTAATTGAAGAAATTCAAGAAGGCATAGGGTTTTCGCAAGGAAGCACGTGGAAAACAAAAGAAGCAAGGGACGCTACACTCTCTCCCCTCGATGTTTTCAATGAATCGAATCATACACCACGACGTTGATGATGACTTGAAGACAATGAAACCATGTATGAGGAGATAGTGAAACCATGTATGTCCAATTGATCGAACAAGTGTGAAGTACCAAAAATATTTCGAGAGAGTCAATCACGATAAAACATCTCTGTTCATTATGTTGATCATCAATTTGTGTCATTGTTGTTGGAAGCGTTTGATCTTTCGTTATAGAAGATTCGGTTGTTGTTGTAGATTCGGTGTATATCGAAATTAGAGTATTATCGGTTCAGCAATGAAACATTCGATACATCGAAGTACGACTTTTGGCGTAATCTTTAACCGGAGGAGCAAGCAATGTTTCCAATTCATGACGATTAAGTACAATGGGGAAACGGTGATGGATCATGATATTTTGACGGTTAGAAACGGGTCCTATCTTTGTTTTGTAGTAGGAGCCATAGTCATTGTACCTGCATAGAAAGATAGAAGGGGCAAGGAAGAGAAAACATGGATCCCAAGTGTAGCGGGTTCCGGATGTTAGAAGCATAAAGATGTAGTGTCAATTATCTTCTTGACACCGAACATGCTAATTTGATGATTTCCTTTCCCGCCTCGGGGATGGATGTTGTTGGTATCCCACTAGTTTTGGTGCAACTACTTAGTATCTTGCTGTAGGAATCCACCTAAGACTAACAGCTTTGAAAATCCTACCCGTTGGTATCCATCTAAGGTTAGATCTGGGGATGTTGAAACTTCTTTTGGGAAGAGTCTGCGTCCTATATGGATCCACCTATTAGGTTTCGACGGTTTACATTTAGATCAACGGGTTTATTTCTAACTGCTTGTTGAGTTAACTTAGGTTTTGGTTTGCTACTACGGTAGTGTTCGAAGAATACACTCGAAGGTGATACACTAGGTCGTGAACCTAAGATTCCATCCTTTGAAGAAGTGCCCTTTTCCTAGCCTTTTCTAGATCATAGTTCTTGTATGCGTCATTTGAATCATATGAATTTTTATTTTAATGCTCGGTTTAGACACGAAGTACGAACTAATCATAGATTTGCGTGAGCGACCACATGTTGAGGTTAATGAAACATGTATAACATAAACAGTTTATGAAACATATTTAATGAAACGAAGCATTATTCTTAGGCCGGGAATGTGGAGTGACCGGTTTTATCAAATGATTATTCTCAACAACTTGGGAGGAAACCGTGGTTTTGAAGATTTTGAACGTTCGTGATGAGTGTCTAAATACTCATCATTTTATACCATTTAAACCGCAAAATCATCTCGAAAACGCTCAAAAACACATCAAAATGATCAAAATATCACAAATCGTGTTTTATGTGTTTTAAATGCAAAATATCAAAATCGATGAAAAACGATCAAATTTGCAAAATTGCGCTTTAGTCCCCAAGTTTCAAAATTTGTCAAAACAATTCCTCAGTATATCAAAATAAAGGAAAATGTCATTTAAGGTCCATGGATTCAAAAGTTGTCAAAACAAATCCTTGAAATATAAAATTTTCAAAATTACAACTTTGGTCCCTCAAGTTTGAAAATTGTCAAAAATGGTCCTTGGAAATTACAAAATGGCAAGTTCAGTCCTTATGCCTTTTGAGAGTGTCACTTGTGGTCCCTTGGAATAAGTTTGATGTATGGGCAGATTCAACCCTTGAAGTTTGGCAAGTTACACATTTGGTCCCTTTTGTTATTAATCCTACAAAACCAAATGGACCTAAACTAACCCAAATACAAACACAGCCCAATACACCCTTGGCCCAAACCCTTTAACCCGTTTCCAAACCCAAGACCCGGTCAACTAATACCACCCAAGTCAAATAATACACCCCGTTTTCCCTCCCTTTGTCTCCTTCCTCCCATCCTCCACTGCAACACTCCACAACACCATTCCCCCAGCTCACCAAGACTTTTCCATGTTCCCTCCAACTCACCTAAACTACAAGAATCATTAAATGATCCTCACCTCATCACACTCAACCTCCACCGCCTAAACCCATTTCCGCTAAATTTGACAATTTGGCCAAATCTCACCAAAAGTTATCAAAATGATCAAGAGTCAGTGGGATTGTATCAAGGCCATGGAGCTCATTGGAGTATAAAGAGGAAGAGAGAGGCTAAGTAGTAGTTAGTTTTACATTTTTTTTCGTAATGTCGCTTTTTAACTTAGTGTTTTAGTATTAAGCTCAAATGTTGTAATTTCATCTTTTGTGTAACACAATTAAGTTTCTTTATCTTTGTAATCGCTTTACTCATCAATTCTCAAGTTTAGCTAAGAGTTGTGTTTTGTATTCATCGTTAAAAATCTCATTTTGCAACTTTCATTTATAAGCTCCTATAAACTTAATCTTAAACTCACTCTTGTTTATTTAAGCTATTTAAACCTTTTTATAAGTTCAAAATTCCATTTCAAGTAATTTTGAGTGGTGGTCAACGAAAGTCAACTGGAAGCTCTATGGGTCTTGGTATTGGATAAAAGGAGATGCAGTGGTGAAATTGGGTTTATTTAGACTAGTTTAGGTTGGTTTTAGATTTGGTCTAGCCTACAACTCCAACTGGACTTCTTTTGAGTATGTGTCTCATTTTTACATTTTCAAGCAAATTTTGCATTGTATGTTTTTTTTTAGTATCTGTGGTCACTGCTAGTGTAGACTTGTTTATTTAGGTGTAACTAGGTCATATTAGCTCGCTTTGATCTTTGATTCGTTGGTTCAAGAATTGCTTGTTGTTATTTCGCTATCGCTTTTAAAGGGGTGTTTGGATTGCTTTATCTGTTTAAGTTATGGTGTTAGTAACTGGTTGAACCCTATTGCTTTATGTTTGTGTAGTCATATTTGACTCATCTCAGTCAAAACCATTTGTCTTTTAAGCTCAAAAGTCAATTTGATCTTATATCTGTCTTCTCAGCCCACTGTGGGATTTTTAGCTAGTCCAAACCTTGTTTTGTGCATCAAATTTATAGAACTAGCTTGCATCATTGTTATTTCATCCATATATATCAATTCCAGTTCATAAATCAAGATCTAACTTCACAAAAGTCAAACCTTTCAGTTTCTTCAAAAAGTCAAAAATGCATGAATCTCAGTTTGGAGCCAACTAGAAGGATTTTTATCAAGCTCATTTTTGAGTCATTTGCTATGAAATTTGTTGATTTAGAAAGTGCTTCGCTCTATTTTATCATGGTCATTTTTCCAAATTTTGTAATTTTCCTTAAGCCTCAAAAAGGCTTGTCAATGTGGTGCATAATCCCCTGCTCACTGATCTCAGCTTATGCTGAGTTTTTATCAGCTTTTTGCAAGCTAGCACAGAGCTCATGTGAGCTTATCTTGGTCTGATCTTGGGTCTTGACATAGTTAGCCAGGTCCTCGTGAGGTTCCCATGGTTGTTTTCTAGTTTCAAGCTTATTTGGTAGCTTATTTATAGGCTGTAAGTACCTCCCCCAGTCACTGTTTCTAGCTTTTATCTCATTTACTCAAATCTGTTCTAGCTTGTATCCAGAGGTCATGGGGTGTTGTTTTTAGTTGCTTTAGGGTTATTTTAGCTTGTTCAACCTTCTGTTTCAGTTTGGAGCTTGTTGTGCTAATCTAGCTTATTTAAAGTGCTTATTTTTAAGCACTTCCCATAGCAGCCCTCAAATCCTCCACATAACCTCCTGTTTTTCTATTTTTCTTATATTCCTTATATTATTTTAGACTTTTCCTGAAATTTTCAGATTTTTCTAAGGTCTTTTGCTATTTTTCTTTATTTAATTTAGTTTTTAAGTATTTTTAATTAGTATTTAATACAAAAAATTAAGAAAAGGTTCAAAAAAATATGTTTTATATTTTCTTAGGTTAAGATAAATGTAAAAGCTTAAAAGTATTTTTCCATATTTTTCTTAGTTAAATTTGTATTTTCTAGCATTTTAATTAGTTTTAAATAGTTTTAAATTAGTAATAAATATATAAAAGTCTAAAAATATATTTTCTGTTTTAAAATTAGTTTTATCATATTTTAGATTTTTCTAAGTCTTAACTTTATTTTTCTAGTCTTATTTCCTATTTTCTTTTATTTTAGAGCATTATTATATAGTTTAAAATAGTTTTTAATTAATAATAATTATATAAATAGTTGTAAAAATAATTTTCTTTTTCTAATAGTTTTCTTTTATCATTAGGGTTGTAAAAATGTATTTTTCATATTTTTAGGATCTACATTGTATAAGTTTCACTTTTTATTTAATACGTTTACGTTATTTGTATTTAAACGTAAGTTTTTCGTTTTAGGTTTTAAACGTTCATCACTTTAAAAATAGTGATAGCGTTTATTTAATATCTTTTATCTTTTTAATTTTCTTAATTTGCATTTAAGTCGCTTTTATTTTATAACTTTTTCAGTAGTGTAATATTCGATCCAAATCTTTTCTGATCGCTATCATTAGTGATCATTCTACCGTCTGAATCATGTGTTTAACGCACCATTGAGTCTCCGTGGGACATAACGACCCGGGAATCCCCTGTATTCTCGATCTTCATTGTATTTGTGTCCAGCGGTTTTAAGTCTTGTTTGACTTGTTGTTCGGACGGATCAAATTTGGCGCCATGCGGGAGGCTTAAGCGTGTGTTTAGCCTTTTCGATCCATTCTTGCACATACCCCATCATTTGTAAAAGTTTTTGTAAAGTTTTCAAAACTCCAAAGTTCATTAACACTTTTCCTAAAGTGTTAAAACGCCAAAAATATTTTCATTCTCTTTTTATCAAAATGTTTTCAAAACACCAAAAATATTCATCTTTACCCTCTTACCTTTTTGATTCTTCATTTCTTACCCTCCGATAACCTTTGATTCTTTCCATGTCTTATCCTCACCTTCTTGATTGTCGGTGGTGTGGTGGTCCTTATAATGGTGGCAATTGCCCCGGTTGTGGCATGGTGGAATCGTGAAACGGGTCATCTATAACCAAGATCCCTATTCCTACCATAACAGTGATTTATTCCATCACCGCCACACTGCGAGACTCAAGAAGCTTTATGTTGTGAGTACCGTGGTGGTTCTCATTCCAGATTCGATTGTCAATCGAAACACGCTTGTCTATGAGCGGGTTCACGATAACAATTATGACTACAACACATACCACTCACGGCCACATCGCTTGTCTTGTTGTGAGTATTGTGGAGGTCCTCACTCTAGCTCGGATTGTCAAACAAGGAATCCATTTCCTTGTTACGATTACGACTCTTCGTATCAAGACCAACCTCCACAATACCAAATGATTCAAGCGACTCCTCTTGAAACTACGACGGATCTTCATCAAGACTGGAGTTATTAAAAGAACTTAAGGAGGAGTCGGCTATGTCCTCCCAAAATAATCCAAATGAGAAATCCATGGAAGTGTTGTTAGTCAAGAAGGGGTGCTAAATTAGATTCCCAGATTGCGTTTGAAAAACATTAGGGAATCAATTGCAATAGAAAAAGCGGCCAAATCTAGCTCTCGATTCCGTTTCATTCTCGATGACGATGATGATGAAGATATCCTTGATATCCTACAATTTTATAACAGTTCATCAAGTTCATCGGTTGAGACTCTTCCGTGAACAATCGGGGAGAAAAGACTATGATGGAATTACTAATGTAAGAACAAATGTTAAGCATTAAACATATGTATGCTAGTCCATCTAATCTCCTCACTGTTGTTATCACACCGATATTCCCACTCACTCTAAACATGGGGATGAGCTTAGCACTATTCCGTAAATGGAATCGTCTAGTGTTGAGGACCTTGTCCCAATCCTGGAGAGTCACAGGAATTTCGATCATCGTGTGATATCCCTTTCCTCTTGAGTGTTCAAATGATCATCTTGAAACTTTCTCCGATCTTAGTGAAGATTGTGCTTCATATGGAGACATCGAGTACGTTGAGGCATCACTTCCACAACTCGATGTCGATCCCTTCTTGAGGAGTTCTCCGTGAACTCACTCACATCAATCCACTCTTTGATCTCGAGGCCGATCCGGGAGAGACCGAAAGTCTCATTGATAATGATCATTCACTCACTTATCCCAACAATCCAAATGAGAATGTTGATCACTTAGTTCCCGAAACATTCAAAGCTACTTTCACTAATCCTCTATTTGAATTCGACTCGAATTCACTTCAATTCGAGAATCCACTCTTTGACACTCAGATTGAGGATAGTGATGAGCCCACAATGGAACAAGAGTTCACAAATTCACATCATGTGAATGATTCTCTTCATGAGGAGTTCGCGGTGAACTCTCTCATATCATATCTCCACTGGAGTATGATTGTTTGGATGGCAAAATCATGATCGGGGAGAGAATCTCAATTTGCATAGTTATGACAAATCTTCCTACCCTCCCCACCGAGATGCCTTCCAACCCAAAGAGCTCAACCAATAAAATCCAAATAAGTGCAATTGCACTTAATCCCGAGGAAGAAGATCTAGTTATGATTGTTATCATGATCTTCCTTCTTTCTTCACCTACTTGGTGACTTCCTCTTCTTCACTCCTTCGGGAGTGAGGACACTATCTTTGACCCCGGCATTTTCATGTACCATCCGTGAGCCGGGTCATCTCTCTTTATCTCATCGGTGTGGAACTTTCACGTGCTTCAATGTTTATCCAAACATCTTGAATGAAAGTCCGATGGAGATTGTATCTTCCACTTGCTTCCCATGAACCAATGAATTTGGTCGAGTCAAGCTAGCGACTCGGGAACCAAAAACAAGAGCACTCATCATATGGGTTTTCACCCATATTTCGACTTCTTACCCTTTCTACCACCTAAGTGTGGGGTGATGCCCACATGTTATTAAAAAAAAAAAAAAAAAAAAAAAAAAAAATCTTTCTAAATAATGGCCGTAATATTTCCCTTTACGTTCTTTGTTTCTAAGATAACCGCGGTACTTTGAATATTGAGGGCAATATTCATTTCTAAGTGTGGGGAATTTCACGAATTTCATATATTATCTAACCAATTCCCGTTTTTGGCCAAAATTTTTTGGAGTAAGTGTTTTACACTTTCTCATTAGGTTATCATCCGCCTTGTTCAGAAGACAAAAGGATTAGCTAATCCAGAGCAAACGGCTCTTGGTAAAGATATATCAAATCCGTTTCTGGCTTGCAATTTGCCCAAAATTGTATGGTATTATTTCACCATATCCTAAAAAGTGAAGAGTTGGCTAGCCCGCAAGGTTATGGCTTGTGGTAAAGGCGATTGAAAATCCATAATTGGTAATCGACTCACCAAAGATAATATTGATAATTTATCTAAGAGTTGGCTAGTCCGTATGGGTATGCGGCTCGGTAAAGACAAAATCAAATCCGTTGAAAGTCGGTGGTTTGCTCAAAATCACATGGTTATCGGTGTACCATGGTTCTTACTTGAACCGAAACATTTGGCTACTCCGAAGTGATGGCTTTTGGTAAAGAGTTTAAAATCCATCAAGTTTTTCAAATCATTGCTAGGGACTAGCAATATCTCGATGTGGGGATTGATGAGTGTCTAAATACTCATCATTTTTATACCATTTAAACCGCAAAATCATCTGAAACGCTCAAAACACATCAAAATGATCAAAATATCACAAATCAGTGTTTTATGTGTTTTAAATGCAAAATATCAAAATCGATGAAAACGATCAAATTTGCAAAATTGCGCTTTAGTCCCCAAGTTTCAAAATTTGTCAAAACAATCCCTGGTATATCAAAATAAAGGAAAATGTCATTTAAGGTCCATGGGATTCAAAAGTTGTCAAAACAAATCCTTGAAATATAAAATTTTCAAAATTACAACTTTGGTCCCTCAAGTTTGAAAATTGTCAAAATGGTCCTTGAAATTACAAAATGGCAAGTTCAGTCCTTATGCCTTTTGAGAGTGTCACTTGTGGTCCCTTGAATAAGTTTGATGTATGGGCGATTCAACCCTTGAAGTTTGGCAAGTTACACATTTGGTCCCTTTTGTTATTAATCCTACAAAACCAAATGGACCTAAACTAACCCAAATACAAACACAGCCCAATACACCCTTGGCCCAAACCCTTTAACCCGTTTCCAAACCCAAGACCCGGTCAACTAATACCACCCAAGTCAAATAATACACCCCGTTTTCCCTCCCTTTGTCTCCTTCCTCCCATCCTCCACTGCAACACTCCACAACACCATTCCCCCAGCTCACCAAGACTTTTCCATGTTCCCTCCAACTCACCTAAACTACAAGAATCATTAAATGATCCTCACCTCATCACACTCAACCTCCACTGCCTAAATCCACATTTCCCGCCAAATTTGACAATTTGGCCAAATCTCACCAAAAGTTATCAAAATGATCAAGAGTCAAGTGGGATTGTATCAGAAGGCCACGTGGAGCTCATTGGAGTATAAAGAGGAGAGAGAGGCTAGAAGTAGTAGTTAGTTTTACATTTTTTTTTCGTAATGTCGCTTTTTAACTTAGTGTTTTAGTATTAAGCTCAAATGTTGTAATTTCATCTTTTGTGTAACACAATTAAGTTTCTTTATCTTTGTAATCAGTTTTACTCATCAATTCTCAAGTTTAGCTAAGAGTTGTGTTTTGTATTACTGTTAAAAATCTCATTTTGCAACTTTCATTTATAAGCTCCTATAAACTTAATCTTAAACTCACTCTTGTTTATTTAAGCTATTTAAACCTTTTTATAAGTTCAAAATTCCATTTCAAGTAATTTTGAGTGGTGGTCAACGAAAGTCAACTGGAAGCTCTATGGGTCTTGGTATTGGATAAAAGGAGATGCAGTGGTGAAATTGGGTTTATTTAGACTAGTTTAGGTTGGTTTTAGATTTGGTCTAGCCTACAACCCAACCGGACTTCTTTTGAGTATGTGTCTCATTTTACATTTTCAAGCAAATTTTGCATTGTATGTTTTTTAGTATCCGTGGTCACCGCTAGTGTAGACTTGTTTATTTAGGTGTAACTAGGTCATATTAGCTCAGTTTGATCTTTGATTCAAGCTGGTTCAGCAGCTTGCTTGTTGTTATTTGCTTATCAGTTTTTAAAAGGGGTGTTTGGATTGCTTTATCTGTTTAAGTTATGGTGTTAGTAACTGGTTGAACCCTATTGCTTTATGTTTGTGTAGTCATATTTGACTCATCTCAGTCAAAACCATTTGTCTTTTAAGCTCAAAAGTCAATTTGATCTTATATCTGTCTTCTCAGCCCACTGTGGGATTTTTAGCTAGTCCAAACCTTGTTTTGTGCATCAAATTTATAGAACTAGCTTGCATCATTGTTATTTCATCCATATATATCAATTCCAGTTCATAAATCAAGATCTAACTTCACAAAAGTCAAACCTTTCAGTTTCTTCAAAAAGTCAAAAATGCATGAATCTCAGTTTGGAGCCAACTAGAAGGATTTTTATCAAGCTCATTTTTGAGTCATTTGCTATGAAATTTGTTGATTTAGAAAGTGCTTCTGCTCTATTTTATCATGGTCATTTTTTCCAAATTTTGTAAATTTTCCTTAAGCCTCAAAAGGCTTGTCAATGTGGTGCTCATGGGGTGTTGTTTTAGTTGCTTTAGGGTTATTTTAGCTTGTTCAACCTTCATTTCAGTTTGGAGCTTGTTGTGCTAATCTAGCTTATTTAAAGTGCTTATTTTTAAGCACTTCCCATAGCAGACCCTCAAATCCTCCACATAACCTCCTGTTTTCTATTTTCTTATATTCCTTATATTATTTTAGACTTTTCCTGAAATTTTCAGATTTTCTAAGGTCTTTTGCTATTTTTCTTTATTTAATTTAGTTTTTAAGTATTTTAATTAGTATTTAATACAAAAATTAAGAAAAGGTTCAAAAAATATGTTTTATATTTTCTTGGTTGTCTAACTATTTTCTAGCATTTTAATTGTTTTATGAAAGGTTGTAGAGATTTTTCTAAGTCTTAACTTTATTTTTCGATTTCCCCATTATTATATAGTTTAAAATAGTTTTTAATTAATAATAATTATATAAATAGATCGTTGGTTTAGCAAAATTAGTATCCACACTCTTGTAGCGTTTATTTAATAATCTTTTAATTTTCTCATTTAAGTCGCTTTTATTTTATAACTTTTTTTGTAATTTGTAAAGCAACATTCTGTCTGAATCAAGCACCATTGAGTCTTGGACATGCTTGAATCATTGAGCCTTTAAATGCTCATTTTCTGATTGTTTTATGAAAGGTTGTAGAGACGATTTACTAATGTATCCACACTCTTGTCGATTACTTTGTTCATTTGTATCCACACGATTACTTTGTTCATTTGAAAACCGACCATTGTGTTACGAAGAAAAGATTTCTTTTGTAGTTTAAGTTCAAGAGAGATGCAATGTGCCTCTAGTTTTGAAAAATCTTTATGAAACCGAGCAATGGTCTTTTGAGAAGAATGATTTGATTCAAGAGTTTGATTTGACGCTTTAGTTGAATTGTTAACAAGTAAGGGCTCGGACATGAGATAGTTGTTCGGACATTGTGCAACACACTTGGTCAACCTCTCCTTCATTCTTGAATTCGGGTTGCTCGGTTTGTTGTATCGCATTTGCAGCGAATATGATCAACGATGATTGTACCTCGACCATACATTACGTGTCGATGTCATAGGTGGGTAAGATATCTTCCTCAACCATTTGTTCTTCGTCACAGTTGGGCTCGGTGTCGTAGTTAAGTATGATATCTTCTCCGGATCTGCTGCCGTCATCACCTTTTCAATGCTACAACCTCATTGTCCGCATTGACAAGCGATTGCGTGAATCACAACATTCTCAACGTCCATTTGAGCATTCCTTTCATGTATAGCAACTCTTTCACCTTGCACGACTGCGGGATATCGGGAATTTGATGATGTCTGACGCTTGGAATTGTTAATCATTGGGAAGTTGAATGGTTTCCATCTTACGTACACCTTTTCAGCATCAGAATCCATTGATTAAAACACTTACTTTCCCCTGCATAAGAATCAAAGAAAAAGGTGCGAAGACGATATAGCACACAGAAGGCCGATAGAGTAAATTTCAATTTCCCTCCAAAAATAATTTTGAAAAAATTTTGACTCTCAAAATTTGAAATTCACTATAAAATTCAATTCTAAGGTTGTAAGAAAAATTTGAGTTATGACAATTTTGATGCCAAATTTTACCCGAAAAATTTGAATTTAGGCCCAAAAATTTGAATTTTTGACCAAAATTTTCACAGTTAAACTAAAATTTGAATCTCGCGTAAAAATTGAACGTTTAGTCTCCCCTAAAAAATAAATTTTACTCAAATTTTCCCGCCAAAAAACTTTTTTTTTTTTTGATGGATCTTTGTAGTCGAATGAACCTTTATGAAGTATCCTTTGTAGAAATCACAATAAACCAAGTAGCACTTATGCGTAAAAACACCAAAGTTACGCGTAACAATCAAGAGTTACGCGTAGGTTTAGCTTACGCGTAAGTAGGGAAAAGACACTAAAGTTATGCGTAGACACAAAGTTAGGCGTAGAAACTTAGGCGTAGGATTACCTTATGCGTAAGACTAGGCTTATGCGTAAGATAAATCTTATGCATAGGATTTTCTACGCGTAAGCTTTATGCTTATGCGTAATTTTAGGGTTTTATCCCAAGTGATCTTTTACACTATCACAGTGCAAAAGATATCCAAAGTCGACGTATTTTCAGGCTTATCCAAGCAAGAAAACACGGAGTAAACCACTAAATCAAGATCAAACCAAGGATAAAGTTCTGCGTAGAATTAGGGTTTTGATACGCGTAGTTCTACTCGTAAAATGACTTTTGCCCAAAGATGTTTCTAAACCAGATTTTTGTGATGAAATAGCTTCAATATCACCAAAATAACACAAAAGTGTGAAACTTGATGATCCAAAGCTTCTAAAACAGTTACACGTAGGTTTACACCTTCGTTCAAAAACTAGTTTAAAAAAGATGATCCACACATAAAGTTTGAAACTTTTTGCCAAAAACAGTTATTTTAACACCTTAAAACATTGAAAGTACAAGAATCTTGGATAAAAAAGTGTGAAAAACGAGTTTTTAAGCGAACCAAAGTATCAAACCGTTGTTTTACGCGTGGGACCAAAACCCACTTCAAAAACAAAAGCGATTCACCCAACTAGTAGGCGATTGATACCCTTTGTTAGGGTAGGCTCGGTCAACATATCGTGATTATGCGGGTCATTGAGCCTTTGTGGAATATCGGGATGAAGTCCAAGTGCTCTCTGGATCAACAATTTTGTGTATCGACATAGGAATCTTTGAGCCAAGTTTCTTGTGAAATGACATCATGTCTTCCCATAACAAATGCTTCAATTTCGATGTCCTTTTGTTGATTAATGACCGAAAATTTGTAGTTCCATGAGCTTGGGATGCTCATATCCACTATCACGACCGAGACCGATTTGGTGATGATGATGTAGAGGGTTCTCCACGGTTGAGGAATGTTCTTAAGCTCCACATGAGAATGCTTAGAGATAACTCCTAAAGCTTCATCATAGCCAATATCAAGCAAGAATTGTATAACTGTCTCCTCGAGAGGTGTGGCAAAGAAGTCGGTTGGCTCGATTTCGGGAATGAGAAGAACGACCGTAAGTCCGCATGAGTGATGGTGACTTGTTTGTGATTAAGTGTCACCATCCATTGCACTTTGACTGTGATCCTCTGCATAGAATTCGAATTGCTTGAATGTAGATTTCGATCAGATGGCAGTGTGAGAGCATGTTACGGTAGGGATGATTCCTTAGAATATCCACACAATGAGACAAGAAGATTATGAGCGGTGAGGGTTTCAAAGTCAACCCTAAGGTTGTTCTTTCCAATCTTTCTAGGATAGCCATTGGGGAAGATGTCAAGAATTGTGAGAACTTCGGTGCATCCACATTCATTTGAGCGACCATGTCGTGATCGAAATAACATTAGCCAAAAGAACCAACATATTGAAAGACATAATGTTAGTCAACAGAAGGTTTTATTGTCTAATTATTGAATGTACAGTGTTAAAGATTGTTACGAGTCCAAAGGCACTTGTTTGTTCAATAGTCCAATGTCGTCGTGATAAGTTTTGTGAGTTAGTTAACTTTAAGTTTTAAAGTTTATGTTATCACATATTTAACACAACATATTAACCGATTAAGTTTATTAGTGACATTATTGGTTTCGTGACGATATGATTTGTTTATTAACAAGTTTGTGCACGTAATAATTCATAATGAAGGTCTATCAAGGCTTAGGCGTAGATATGGCAAGGTTACGGCGAAATGCAGTGATATCTGCGTGAGCGAAAGCTTATCGTGGGATCCTAACTACGCGTGAAATGTTATGCGTGGAAAAGGGGACCTTATCGTGGGGCTTACGGCGTGGCGTATAAAGACCTTACGCGTAAGGCTTACTCGTAAGAGTAGACCTTATGCGTAGTGGTCATTGCCACGCATATCCTTCACGGGATCGCGTAGTCCCATTGTAGAACCTTATGCGTAGTAGTTACTGCGAGGATTTCTCTTACGCATAACTTCCTACACGTAAGGTGATCCTTATGCGTAGAGTAACAATCAACCTTGATTCTGAATTTTACGAGTAGCAAGCCTGAAATAAAACCATCATATCATCAATCTTAACATGTATAGTCATGTTGAAACAGATTATGGCATGAAACATATTACACAGTTTATGCGTAGAAAGTCATACGCGTAAGTCAAAACCCTAAGGTTCATGAATTACGCATATGATTTCTAACCATAGGATTTGCACCAAACGTTTTCTGGTAGGTCTTAGGTGTTGTGAGAGTCTATATACAAGGCTTAGGGTCTTTGTAAATTAACTCTGGTACACCTAAACCTAAAACCTAAACTTGTTTGTGTGTTTTTCTTATTCCAAACGATTGTGATATATCCCTAAGGGATCGATCACTTTTATTTTTCCTAAACAAAAGTTTTGTGTTATTAAAACTAGCATTACTTTAATTTGTTATAGTACGTGTGTACAAGAACGTGGTACTTACACATTATTGTAAGTATCTTGGACTGAATTGCAAAAACGGTAAGGGGCAATTCTTATAATTATATAAACCCCAATTAGGGTTCATCTCAATTGCTAGTTTGGGAATTGATTCTTGTTGGGCTAGAATCAAAAGGTATGTATACTTTATGTTTATGTTAATTAATTATTCATTATACGTTTCTATACGCTTCCGCATATGTACGTACTTGATGTTTATAGTTATATAATTCCAACAGTGGCATCACGAGCTTTGTTTAGTGAATAATTAATTACTAAACACGTAAAAAAAAATTTAGTTTACTCTTAATTTTTTTAGGGTTTATAAAAATTGTTTTGTTTATAGTAACTATATCAATTCCAACGACATGTGTCCCATAATTAATTGCATCAAGTTGGCGAATGGTCCTGAGGTTGTTTAGTTAAGAGCTAACTTTGCAATTAATGGTTAAGGTTTGTGTGTCGTTGCAAAGTTAGTCCAACGATGGTTGCAACACGTAACTTGGCAAGTTGGCAAAATAATTTAGTTTACAAAGTAAGTCAAGTTGGCAAAAAAGTTTTTAGGGTAAGTCCTTTATAGCAATTTGACAAAATAGTCCCTATCCAAAAATACAAAACTAATTTGTTTAATTAATAACTAAACCTAGAATTGTATATATGTTACGTGAATTAATTCGTGAATTTGTTATGTGTCATGGAATTGTATGCGATCTTGTAACTTAATTGAATAAGTGTTAGGTTATATCCATGATGAGACATGCATGTTCGTCATGGATTATTGCATGAATTATTAATTGTTAAGTTATTTATCACATGTATGGTTTTGATAATTCTTGAATTGGGAAGACTCCTATATATATTAATGAATCAATTATGTGCAATTTGGTATATGTTTGACTATGGCTTACGCGATTGATTCGTCGATGTATGTGGCTCACTTCCTTTTGCAAGTGAAATCCCTAGTTAATATATACGTTATTTAACCTAGAATCGATTATTAATAGGTTTTATCAAATAAGTTGCATGTGGCTACTTGTTTACGCATATTAATTGTTAGTTATGTGCGCATTGTTTTAGTTGTTTATTTTTTATTTGTTACTTGTTTGTTTATTATGTTTGACAAGTTTTAAGCAAAGGGTAATTTCATGAATAGAAAAATAAATTGGACTAAACAATTATGAATTTTGATTTATTTTTGAAGAGTTAAATTTTCAATAGTTTAATTGAGTGATGAATTTGTACCAAATAGTGAGAACGGCTCACCCAATTTTGACAAACTATAAGAGAGGTATAAGGAGGGGAGCGCATTAAATTATGACCCGAAAGAAGGAGATTTAATGCTTCGCGCTGACCAAATTCTCCGCTTCTTTGTGCGTCGAATTGGAGTTACCAAGTAGGCTATTTTATGTACAAAATCATCTTAAGGGCGAATTAGCTTTAATTCAATGTGCCACTTTGTGGTAATTATCCAAAACACTAAGTCCTTAAACTTATGCAAAAGTACGGTATAATGGACGATAATTAAAGGTAAATTCATTGATTGTTGAAACCAATACCTCAATCAAAACTTTGTTAATTTAATCTTTATGAATTGGTTAATAAAAATGTTTTTATTAAAATTTATGCTCAAGATGAATGCATGACATCTTTGCACATATTTGATTTGACACCATTAATACAAACTAGTAACCTTTAAATTAAGTTTGTGCCATCTAATTAAAAGAACACTTGAAGTTGCAATTTATGTCATGTGGGAACTTGATGAGATTGTTATGGAAAGGTAAATCTTCATGTTGAGTTAGACCTCAGCTGGACACATTTGCAGTTTTTTAAATTAGACGACTTAAATTGAGTAGTAAGTGAGAACTGGACTCAAGGCACAAGATGGGGAAAACATGTTTACATTTGCAATGTTGTTGGTAATGTAAATCCCATAATGATCTAGAAATTGGAAAAGGTTTGCCAGTTATTGTTCGACAGAGTACCTTATTATATGTTTTCGTTACTAGCAGGTCAACTGATGTAATGGAACTATGATAATTTAGATCATAGTTTTTAGAAAATTCTATGGTTATATGAATATTACCTTTAGTATTTTATTTTCTTGAAAAGTTTAATTATCGAAAATACTAATATTGAATTTTGCTGATTCTTTAAATGTATTAATGCAACATTAAACCGTAAACGTGGGTTATTCTTGTATTGGTAAATTGATCTACACCTGTAAGGGTTTTTGGTAGAGACAACTTTACTAAAAGAATAAATCTTGTTCTCTTTTCATGAGAAAAGAGTGAGGTTCAATCCTATTCCTTTTCATAAATGAGAAAGGAATGATAGGAAAATTAGAATTGTCTAAATTCTAAATACATAACTAATAAGCAAACTTTAATTGTTAAGAAAATTGCACATTTTTTGAGTTATTAAATTATAAGCTAGACTAATTTACTGCAAAATTGGTAAAAGATAAACTAATATATTTTATCTAGTTGTTGTGCTTTGACCATTTACAGGTACTACATTCAATTTTTGGAATGGTAGACTGTAACACCCCCAAAACGGCTCAGCGGAAGCACACAGGTATTGGGGTGCTACTAAATTGATATCACAACATAAGCATAGAACAACTGATTTTCATAAAGAAACTTTTATTCATTCTTAGGAACAATGTTTACATTATTGATTTAGTCGGAAAATGACCCATTATAAGCAGGTGGTCCCAATACATAAATCGAAATCATAGTAATGCCATGCTTTTGCCTTGCGCCTCCAAAGATAAGCTATCACCTCAAAACCTGAAGATACATGCTAAAAGGGGTCAGCTTACGCTGGTGAGTTCATAGATTTTTATTTGTAAAAGTTTTATGGACCACAAGATTTGGTATTTAGTTCATTTCATTATGTGACCAGTTCACTCGGTCATATTACCAGTTCACTCGGCAATGTGACCCGTTCATTCGGTCATGTATGTACATAGCAAATGCGACCAGTACAATCGGACATGTGACCAGTTCACTCGGTCATGCAGGCATAACAGTTTCAAATACTTGTGTCCATATGTAAAAGCATGCATTAACTTTACACTAGAATGCATCTAAGTAATCAAGTAATTGGCAAGTAAGCACATAATACATTCAGCATAGTTTTAGTAAACAATTCACTTGTTCAGGTAAAATCAACATTTAGTTTAAGTAAAAACGAGCATGTATTCTCCCCCAAAACAGTTATGAAAACAAGTAAAAGCAGGGGCTATGAAACTCACCTTAGCAATAAGTTGTCCACAGGTGAAATTTCAATGAATATTGTGAAGCTGCACCGACACGCGACCTAGATAAGGAAGACAATGTTTTAGTTCATTATTTTAAGTAGTTCTTACTTAAAATGGTTCAATTAGTATTGTTTTTATAATGGTATTAAAATCGTGACTTGGCTAGTAAAATAATCCAAATGTTTTACTAGTAAGTATATGGTTGTATATATACTTATTCATGTTGACACATAATGGTATTGTCAAAATTGATTTATTTTCTAATTGTTTTTAGAAAATACTTATGTTAAATTTGAAGACTCTCAAATTTATTAAATGATAAAATGATATAGTAGTCACTATTTGTTTATCAAAATTTTGTTTTCAATATTTACAATTTACGACTAGCAACCTACTTGACATAGTTGTGTCTACCAGAACATATTGACGTTAAAATCTTGGTGTAAACCTTATTAGGTATATTAGGTTGTTAAGCACTTGATTCCTTGTATAAAAACTTTTACACTTGTTTACTTGCCGATACATATATGTTTATATCTAAATAGGAGATTTTGAATACGCGGAAATGAGTTCAGTTTTATATTTGATTTCCGATTAAGCACCTCGAGTTTTAATTTGTTGGTTAGCTTAAACCACCCAAACGGACACCCCAAATCCAAAGTGGGCTGTGGCCCGGTGTCAACAGTAGTAGGGTACCAGGTTTGGGCTTAGGCCCATAAAACAACTAAAACCTTTCTATAGAACTCAGAGACATGGGCTGTGGCCCAATGCCACCCATTAGCCAATTTGCAGCTTATGGATATTGGAAGTATGGTTTACACTGATATGATTTGGGGTCAGTTTTTAGACGCAAGTATTATCATCCAAGTATTTCGAAACTCGCGACATAACTCAACACAATCGTGGCAATTGAAGGTATTTCGACAGCAAGATTTCTACAGCCAATCGGGTTTTCTGGTATGAGTTATAGGGTTGCAAACAAGCAAGATGGATACATGGTAGATGCACACGACCACCCTTGTGATCTTATGTTTACAGCAGGTAGTAAACACCCTTCGTGGGTGTTTTCCCTTGCTGCTTGTGGCAGGCACATACGTGTTACTAACACTCACAAGATCCTTTTTTTCGAGCTTGGTAACTACGTATGATTCGAAGAAACCAACTACGATTTATTCCGGTTGTGGGTCTTGACTCCTAACGAAACCAACACACCCATTATAACCATTCCAGTAGATTAGGCTTATGATACTATGGTGAGAGCTACAGTGAGACTTTTGACTCATAAGGCGAACCGAATACTACTTAACCGAGTACATATTCCCCTAGACTTACGGGGACGATTTCATAACAAGATAAATTTTTATATGCCAAGGTTTGATAAGTGGTGAATTTGTTACTACCAACCAATGATCATATAAACTTTTCATCAGGTTAACCCATCGGTTTAGAGTTAGTAGACCACTCATGTTTAAAATCTATTGCGGCCATAAGTTTTAACAATTTTAGCATATGGATATGTTGACAGAACACACTCACGACATGGGTGTCGATTGGAAAAATCAAGACATCAAATGGGTTTCACCTATTAGTCATACAACAAGTTTAACACAACAAAGATGGGGACTACTTATTTAACCGAACTCTACAATCATGAACCAATACAACTATCAAACTTTGACATCTCAATATCCAGTTTCATAGTACAATAAAAATCACAAGGGAAAATATTAGACCTTATCAAAGTGTGATGAAACTAACGAGGAGGAAATGCTAACTCGAGATCAAAACTGGACCCAACTCCAACCTTCCTTGACTCGAACCCCAACCAAAAATTGATGCTTAACGCCACAAGTGAAAGGAAGAGTTTTGAGTGAGTTAAGCAAATGGTAAATGAGAGTAACTCTCCTGGCTCGAGTTAGTGAAATAGAAAGCCTTGTAGAGGGTCTTTGACCTCCCTTTTCTCCTTGGGACTTGGTGGGATACCATATTAAGCTAAGCCTTCTTCTCTCTTACACCTATCTCACACCAGGCGGCTTTTTATTGGAAGGATAGGAAGAAGAAAACGACATGTGATGCCCCTATAACCATCTCTTAGACACTCTGATTTTGTTTGCAACTGGGCGGCGTGGATGTTAGCGAAGACCCAACAAAGACAAACACCAAAATACTTGTACAAGAAAATGGAGATGAAAGGAGCTTTATCAGGTTCCATTTTTAACCATCTTCCTTGTGGGTGCGTTGACCTAGACGAGGAGTAGGGGTAGCAGGAAAGAGTAGGACTCTTTTGAGAAGCTGATTTTTGTTGTTTATCTCTTTTGGGGGAGAGAAACGTGGAGATTAGAGGAGAAGCAGAAACGTTAAAAAATATAGAAGGGGGGTGGGGGCGGTTATAACAAGGGCAGTGGGTAAGAGTTTTATTTATTTATAACAAGGGTAGTGGGTAAGAGTTTTATTTATTTTGTTAATTCATTTGCATCATTTTAATATAAGATGTAAGTTTTAAATATTGAGTGTTGTAAGTAAAACAATAATTTGTATTATGTATTTTATGTTCCGCGATATAATACCGTGACTGAAGTATTATAGTTAGATACTTTTTATACTGAAACGCTTTAAGGATACGTTTCTGAAATGGTATTATATTTTTCTAACACGGGAATTTATCGTATGTTTATTTGCCCTTATCAAAGTGTCGGTACGCGTGCAGTGTCGGTCACAGTGGAAAACGAGATAACCTCTCGTCTTACAATCTTAATCATAGACAAATTCAGGACTAAAATAACACAATATTCAAATTATGTAATGAATGCAAAAGTAATGAAACAGGCTACAGTATGCGAGTTATCCATTCAAATGATCGGACAAGCTTATGCATTGATAACGCTACACGCGTCGTTCGGGGTCAAAGGAACTTCCTTTTCTTCGAGCAAGTTTTATAACACCCTAGGCAGTGAACCTAATCGTTGTAGTGTAGTATTAGGGTAAACCACGGGTATTGATATCGTTCTCTAGGGGAATAGGAATGCTAGTGAGGAGTTACTACGCTAAGGTTGGGGTTGAGGAAGACTATTTTTTTTCTTTTTATAATTTTTTAGGAAATGGAAAGGTACGAATCTCGGGGTTTGGATTTGGGGGTTGGTATTGCTACCGATTACTCTACTTATCTAATTATCTAATCTAAGGTGATGGTAGTCTATGTCTAATTATTGTGTGCTTGTATGATAGTTTAAAAATGTGTTTACTTAGGTTTTATTACTCTTTAATTATCTCCTATTGATGGTTGAATTGTCACGTCCTTATTCTTAATCGCGTTGTGTGTCTAAAGTCGTAGGGTATGCGTTTATCCCTAACTTTTCGAACTTACCAAAGGGTCTCGTCTACAAAACCCACTAGGGAATATAAACTCTAACTCTAAGGCCTCTTTGGATGGTTTAGCTTACAACCGCTCTAGGTGCTATAACCTAAGGTTCACAAAGATTAATCAAGCATTAAGTACACAACGAATGACCTATCGCATTACTAGATCATTAACAATTAAGATAAGAGATAACCAATCAATATTCAATAATTAAGTTTCATATTCCCTAAGCAAACAAACAAGTAAATTAGCCGGACATGGAGAACATGCAAGCATACACACAAATAATCAAAGACATAATTGAATTAATGAAGTAAAACACTTATCTTGATGTAAGATAGGGTTTGGAACCCTAAAATCTTGTACAAGACAAGCCTTGGTTCGGTTTAGGTTTTACTCCAAAAGACTACTCTAAAAGCGAAAAATTCGGATTCTATATATAAGATTACATATGCGATGGCGCCACCTTATGTTTTGTGGCGCCGTCGGTCGCCGTCATTAGGGTTTCGTCTTGGCACGTTAGTCTTGCGACGGCGTCACCTTGTGCTTGTGTGACGTCCTCTTGACTTATGACGCCGTCGGATCAAATCTAGGCCGTCCGAGTTGCGACGGCCTACTCTTTTAAAGCGACACCGTCACTTAAAATAGGAAATTTGACTTCGTCCGTCATAAAATGCTCCGACGGTGTCGCATTTAAGCGATGACGCCACCTTGTCTCTCTCAGACTGAGTGTCTCGATTCTTGACTTTGGCCATTTTCTTCGTATATCCGCCTTTTCGTCCAAATAAGTGCCATTCTGACAATTTGCCCTCAAGAGACCTAAAAGTGAAAAGGAATGCTATTAAGTAATAAAGGATACAAAAGTGATCAAATAAGGGCTTAAACGACCCCTCAAAAGGTACATTTAAAACCTTATCAAATATCCCTACACTTGGTATTTGCTTGTCCTCAAGCAAATGTGCTTTAGCCAATTAATTTATAAGTTAGGGATCATGAAGCATTGGTTTAAAACAATCCACAACACATATAAGCCCATAAAAGTCATAACAAGCACGGAAATTACATACTAGCACCTCACATGGGGTGTTTGGATACTCACATCTCTCTCGGGTGTATATGAAATATAACAAGTTGGAAATGGAAGATTAAACACTCATTAACCGGTCCTAGTACATAGATTACCATAGGCTTGATAATAGATCAAACCTCCATCGCTTTGGCGTAAGCACCTAGGAATGACTATCAAAGAGGTCTTTAAAGGGTTGTAATGTTAGGCTTAGGGTAGGGAAACAAAGGGTTTGGTGGGATAGGCTATTTAGTGGTGGTAAGTCAAAAATCTTTATGTTACAAGCATACGAAGAATGGCGTTGCTAAGCCAAGACTCGACACTCTAAACTCTAGATAACTGAAACAAACAAACATAAATTTAAAGGATAGATGTAGGATGGTAGCCCGTTTTTTTTTGAACACTCTATTTTTTTTTCTTTTCTCTTTTTCTATTTTTTTTCCGATTTTTTTTTTCCCATACACTTTTACTCTACCATCCTCTACGGTAACATCAAATGATAGGGATTTATTGGCACATCCCTACACTTGAGTTTTTATTACTCTAACACTAATTTGACCCGAATTGAAAAGATCAAAACACTTGGGGTATGTTATTACGCAAATAAGGGAATTTAATGTTCCCTTCCAATCTTTTTATAGACTTTAACTATTTACCATGAGTCACAATCGTCCCAAAACTGTGTACAAAGGATATGACTCGACTTAGCAACTCATGCAAGCAACTAGATAATTGAACTAAGGGTTTGGGGTGATAACAATAATGCACTAAAAGTGAGTGCATACAAGGTAGGCTAAGGCGATTTGGGTGTATATTTGGGGGTGGGGTGTAAACAATGCTCTTCATTGATATTAGGAAAACCGAAACATCACGAGAACCGCGAAAAGATAGGCTCGAGGGGTTAACTAGGGTATCGTGTACTAAAGATGAGTACAACGCAAAGGGTGTGGGGGAATTACTCAACCGATGTGGAAGAAGAAATTATATTACGGGTATCAAACAAGGGTTATCCTAATGCCTCTTATCATTTAGTTATTCCTAACTACACAAGTGTAGTCGTACTAGCGATCTCGGAATGCATCACAAAACAAGTTCTAGAATCTAATATACTACCGGTTCACACTCTAAGCATTAAAGATGAATGCTTTTAATTCCTACTAATCTAAGGGCGATCCTCACATTTTTGGTGGAATTTAGGTGGTAAAGGGTTTTTGTGCTAGTCATATAACTTCCTATCCGTTAGACGCTTTTGTTAAGACTAATGGCCCACTCCTATATGTCATGAAAAATTAAAAATTTGGTGCCAAAATTACCCTAACCGAAATTTTCTCATGGTTTATTACACAAATACAATTGGACAAAGCAAATAATCAAGGATAAGCATAGTTTCAAAGTTCCGTTTTGTTTTCCTCCTACACTTAAACCGAACATTGTCCCCAATGTTCCCGAAAGTATCAAAGTTATGATAATGGAAGGTAATTAAAACGAAGAAACTATTACTCCCCGATTAGCTCGGTAGGATCCGTGTAAAGTAGTGGTTAAATCCTTTCCAAGAAGAATGTGTGCGTGAAAAGCTCCTTCCAATCTTTTGTTTCTTCTTCTTGATAAATAAAACCCGCACATTCGAAGAAAACAAACGAAACCTTCGTAAAATCGGCGGTAATAATATATATAAGACTCGATTAAACTAAGATATAATGCTTGTGGAATGGATGTTTACTGAATTTACGGAAAATTAAGACCGAAAAATTCCAAAAATTTATAAGTAGCTCGAAAACGAGAAAACGTAAGTCGTTGTTTTACTCCTTCCCGACGCCGTCGGTTGCAAAGTTATCTTGACAAAAACTAGTCTGCGATTTTCTGGAAAAATTTCGGGAAAATTTACATCTTTAGAATCTGGAAAAATTTCTGCAAAACATCCATTATGACTCGATACAAGCATTTGACTCGAACAAACACACATATATATCTTTTAATGAATTGTTATTCTCATGTTTACGTTTCTTTTGAAAACGTGTGTAATCCTCCCTACACTTATCCTTTATGTAAAATACCTTTATATGCAATTAAGACGAGGTTAAAAACAAAATAAAGGATTTTTAGAAATTTAAACATGAGAATAAACAATCAATAAAAGATATACGACACTAACAAGCAAACAATTAAGCATGGGTTGCCTCCCACGAAGCGCTTTTTTTATTTAAGAGTCTTTTAGCTAGACTCGTAGTCGTGCCCTTACGTACCGATATAAGTAAGCCTATCCTTAACAATGTCATAAGGATCAAACTTATCATTTAGGTTCCTAGTAGTACGTTCGGTTCGATATGCCTTTTCAAACTTCTCCATCGGGATCATAGATTGTTATCCTAATGTGCCACTCTCCATTACCATCACTAGGTGGTCTATTCCAATCCCACTTATGTTTAGGCTTTTCAATTTTCCACCTATTCATGACAAGGTTGTGGGCAAACTTCCTAGGAACCTGGTCATCTTCCTAAATACTAAGGCGTCCTCGAATGGGTTCACTTCCATGTCCCTAGCCATCTCTTTTTCATAGAAGGTTGCTTTACTAGCAAAGGCTTCATCTAAGTAGAAAGGTCGTTGGGGACCTATGAGGTTCTTATCTATCCAAGGTCCATATCTAGAAGGCGTCCTATCCAACCTAATCTCGTGTGGGATTTCCTCTTCTTTGTAGTACGTATGCCTTTTGACATCGTAAATTGACCTAGCACTCCCCTCTCCTACCACTATCTTGGACATCTTACAATCGATGATGGCACTAGCGGTAGCTAAGAATCCTCTTCCTACAAGTAATGGGCATGTCGGGTCCTTATTCATGTCTAGCACATGAAAGTCGGCCAAAAGAGTTAACTCTCCTACGTGTACTACCATGTCTTTTATTATTCCTACCGGATGTGCAACACTACCATTCGCTAGACCTAAGATGGTTTCCATTGGTTCTATCTTATCTAAGTTAAGGCTTCTATGGAGGGACAACGAAACAAGATTGATGCATGATCCTAAGTCTCTTAGAGCATCGAGAGGTTTGGAAGTTCCAAGCCTACACGGAAGAGTAAATAGCCTGGGATCGTCTAACTTCTTAGGTAAATTATTTCGCACAAAAGCGGACCCATGTTTTCCAAGTTTAAGTTCTAACTCATATTTTTCTTTTAAAGCATTATAATAAGGTGCATGAGCTAAGACTTCAAGAACCGGTTTTTCCTGATGGAGTTCCTTGTACTCCTCCTCTAGACTAGGTTTGGGTTCTTGGTTGACGGGTTTCTCAAAAGTAGGTTCTACCAATGGTGCAGGCCTTGGTACCTCATTTTGGATGGCTTGGAATCCTTTTTGATAGCATTTACCGAGTGAACCGTTGGGTGTGAGGGGCATGGATGTGCACTCTCCCATGGTGAACAAGAATATGAAGTTGACGAAATTGAATTCACTTTTGGGTTCTTTATAGTATCACTTGGGAGTGCTCCAATTTCCCGTTCATTAAAGGCTTTTAAGAGGGCATCAAGTTTGTTTGTCATCTCGCCTTGTCTTTGCTTAAAATCGGCTTCAAGCTTAGTCAATCGAGTCTCTTGAGATGACATGAATCTAGATGCAATCGCCTCAAGATTAGTGGGGTTCCCGGTGTTTAGAGAATTGAACCTATTAGGTGGACTAGATGAGCTTTGGGGTGTGCTTGAGTTTTGGTTCCACTTAAGGTTAGGGTGATTTCTCCATGAGGGGTTGTAAGAGTTTCCTAAGTTGTTTTGTTCGGGCTTGAAAGTGTACCACTTCTCCCGCTCCATCGATGCGCATGGATGCGTAGTCCGCAAAGCTTGTTCGAGGAGTCTTGTGCAATCACGAGTGTCATGGGGACCACTACATAACTCACAAGGAAGAGTGATTTTATTCACTTGATGTGAAGACTTAGGATTTTCGTAGGAACTCATTAGGAATTTAACTTGATCTTCAAGTTCGATCATCCCTGATCGGAAGATTGTGAGTCAATGGGAGGCAAGGAGATTGCCTTAACGGTTTTGGGCAACTCACGGGGTCATTCCAACTTTCGTTGTCATAGAGAGCAAGGTCCTCTATTATACCCCATGATTCTTCCGCGGTGAGATCACTAAGTTTTCCACCGCCGCTTGGTCAATGGATCGCTTAGTGGGAAGTTGACATGATCATAAAAGATTTGGACTTGGAGCCAAAGATCAATGCCGTGATGAGGACTTTATGAAGTAAGTCCTTGAATCGAGTCCATGCTTCAGTAGAGATTCACCTTGACGTTGTTGGAACATCAAGATGTCATTCCTAAGTTTAGTGGTTCTCCCGGTGGGAAAAATTGAGCAAGGAAGCGAGAGGTGAGATCATCCCAACTTGAGATGGAGCCGCGGGAAGTCGCTCAAGCCAATTACTAGCTTGGTCCCGTAGAGAATTGGAAGAGGCGGTAGCGTGGTCTCCCGAGTAGTAGCATCAAGGTCGATGGAATCGACAATTTTAAGGAAATCCCTTAGATGCTGATTTGGATCTTCGGAACGAAGTCCATGGAATGCACATCCGTTTTGCACCAACCGGATGGTGTCGGATCGCAGGGCCGTAGTGTGGGCTTGGTCGGGAAGCTCAATGGTGTTCCTATAGCCTAGGTGGCTTGGTCTCGAGTATTCACCAAGAGTACGGGCTCTTGGCGGGTCAATTGGTGGTGGGTTGATGAATGGTGGGTGGTTATCACCTTCCATGATGAAAAGTGATGGTGTTACGAACAAAGGTCACGAAGAAGGGGGATAGACTACGAGGAAGCTAAAAATGAGAAAAAATTTACTTGATAGGAATCAAGCAAAGAAACCTAAACGAGGTGGACTACTAACTAGCTATTCTATTCCCCGTGGCGCCAAAACTTGATAACGCTACACGCGTCGTTCGGGGTCAAAGGAACTTCCTTTTCTTGAGCAAGTTTTATAACACCTAGGCGGTGAACCTAATCGTTGTAGTGTAGTATTAGGGTAAGCCACGGGTATTGATATCGTTCTCTAGGGGAATAGGAATGCTAGTGAGGAGTTACTACGCTAAGGTTGGGGTTGAGGAAGATTATTTTTTTTTTCTTTTTATAATTTTTTAGGAAATGGAAAGGTACGAATCTCGGAGTTTAGATTTGGGGGTTGGTATTGCTACCGATTACTCTACTTATCTAATTATCTAATCTAAGGTGATGGTAGTCTATGTCTAATTATTGTGTGCTCGTATGATAGTTTAAAAATGTGTTTACTTAGGTTTTATTACTCCTTAATTATCTCCTATTGATGGTTGAATTGTCACGTCCTTATTCTTAATCGCGTTGTGTGTCTAAAGTCGTAGGGTATGCGTTTCTCCCTAACTCTTCGAACTTACCAAAGGGTCTCGTCTACAAAACCCACTAGGGAATATAAACTCTAACTCTAAGGCCTCTTTGGATGGTTTAGCTTACAACCGCTCTAGGTTCTATAACCTAAGGTTCACAAAGATTAATCAAGCATTAAGTACACAACGAATGACCTATCGCATTACTAGATCATTAACAATTAAGATAAGAGACAACCAATCAATATTCAATAATTAAGTTTCATATTCCCTAAGCAAACACACAAGTAAATTAGCCGGACTTGGAGAACATGCAAGCATACACACAAATAATCAAAGACATAATTGAATTAATGAAGTAAAACACTTATCTTGATGTAAGATAGGGTTTGGAACCCTAAAATCTTGTACAAGACAGACCTTGGTTCGGTTTAGGTTTTACCCAAAAGACTACTCTAAAAGCGAAAAATTCGGATTCTATATATAAGATTACATATGCGACGGCGTCACCTTATGTTTTGTGACGCCGTCTGTGCCGTCATTAGGGTTTCGTTTTGGCTACGTTAGTCTTGCGGCGGCGTCACCTTGTGCTTGTGACGAGTCCTCTTGACTTATGACGCCGTCTGGATCAAATCTAGGCCGTGCGAGTTGCGATGACCTACTCTTTTAAAGCCCGACACCGTCACTTAAAAATAGGAAATTTGACTTTTGTCCGTCACAAAATGCTCCGACGGCGTCATTTAAGCGATGAAGCCGTCACCTTGTCTCTCGGTGACTTGAGTGTCTCGATTCTTGACTTTGGCCATTTTCTTCAGATATCGCGCCTTTTCGTCCAAATAAGTGCCATTCTGACAATTTGCCCTCAAGAGACCTAAAAGTGAAAAGGAACGATATTAAGTAATAACGGATACAAAAGTGATCAAATAAGGGCTTAAACGACCCCTCAAAAAGATACATTTTAAAACCTTATCATGCATGCTTAAATTTTAACTTGGACAATAATAAATTTTACATTTATTATACAGATACTTAGTAGACAAGTATCGTGTGTGCGGTGTCTTATTTTTAAAGAAATGAGATGACCTCTCGTTTTTAAATTTAAATATTGACATTTGTCAGAAAACAACCAATTTGAATTTTCTGACGTGGTAAATATTATTATAATAATCCGAATTTTTACGGGTTGTTATATAGACCTCTTAAGGAAGAAATTGCATGCTCAATCTTTCAAGTTAATGACATTAATGGATACTCCATCATCTACATAGTAGAATACACTCTTTTAGTACATAAGTAATTGTTATCTATGGACTTTCTTAAAGGTGTAGGGAAGTAAATAGCACACTATTTTCTTTTACTGGTTAATGAAACACTTACCATGTTGTCAATCCAGTGGGAGCATTGTGTTCTTATTACTGAATAAGGAATTATTGTAATGATGTCTAATTCATTGGGAGTTACAAGCTTTGTCATCTTGGTAGTAACCTACATTATCTCTAGAATGTCTTAAGATAATTACTTTCCACTTGTAGACACTTATGTTTTTAAGGATAGTCATGAACGTTTCCTTACTAGACAGTGACATTCTACATCTACTAGTTATGCTAATATCAATGACACAATCATATTAATCACATAAACAAACGTGTGTCGTGTTATTTATTTGCTACATGATGTTGTTCTATGCACAAGTGGGAGAAATATTTATTGTGTGCATGGTACAACACGTAGAAATATGATTTAACGGATTCTCTTGACTGCAAGGTAAGAGACTAACGTTCTTATATGACTTGTATATATATAATCCAAGAAACACTTGGTGTTGCAATTTACGTTATGTGAGAGCTTAGCTAGATTGCAACAACAAGGTAAATCTATATGTTACGTGAGACCGTATCTGGAATACATTTACAGTTTCTAAATTAGACAAGTATTTAGAACGTGTGTCAAGATGATATATAAGACTACTTCAAATTAAATATTTATGTATTATTGGAATGACATAAATAAATGAAGTAATCTAATACTACTTCAATTTGTATATTTATGTATTTTTGGAATGACATAAATAAATGAAGAAATAATGTAGTCCTACATTATTATGGAGTAATAAATTAACTTGAATTACTATTGAAACCAAGAGGTAGTGTTCATAATTACCTTAGTTAAACATGTTTATGTTTCATTGTAAATATATAAACATGAAGTCTTTTATGGCTTATAATAAAGTAAGACGTTAACTTGTTATGTTTTTTTATTAAGACATATACAAGAAGTCATTGAGTTGATCTATGATTTATAATGTATAATGGGATTGTAACCTTTTATGTCTTCTTGATGAGACATGGACATGAAGTGACTTGATCAAAGAGTACTTGTGTTATAAAGCATGCAATTGGCTTGGAAAGTCTATTATACCATTAAGTTGACTTAGTTGGTAAATAGGTAAGCCAAAAGGAATATGTTTATCTTACATATTGTTAGATTGTCTTACAATATTAATTCTAATGAAATACCACACGTTAATGGTATATTCAGTTAGGTGAATCAAACTCTATTTGATTTGTTTGATTCAAGATAACCATAACTTCTTTCTTAAAAGTAATCAAGGTTATAAAATTGAGCATGCATTGAATATATTCAATCAGACTCCAACCTATAAGATTAATAAAACACCATTTTACTATGGAATGTGATGAATCACATTAAGTTTTAAAATTTGTTAAACTACTTATAAATAGGTTATTAACAAACTAAAATCAGGAACTGTCAATGTGTATTTGTATTATCCCAAAAAGAGAACAATATATATTGTTGCTCTACTTGCTAAGTATATATAGATAGTCTATATATTACAAATGCAAGTGGGATTTTTTTTTATCTTGAAAGATAAAATTACAAGATACAAAATCTTCTAAAACACACTACTGAATATCATGATGAGGCTAAACATGTAAATGATAGACCTCAAGATGATGGAATTATCATTCATAGATGTCTTAGATATTTGATTGATATGCTGAAGAACATGAGTTACAGGATTATGGTAAACTTGATAATCATTATGATGGATAACCAAATATTGAATTGGGTAAATTACTCATAGTATGAATGTTAAAGATGCTCTCCATAAAGATAATCAATGTTTGGAAACTTGGTTTATCTTAATGGTTAGACTAGAGAATGAAGATGAGTTTCTTCAAAGAGAAGGAAAACCCTACCGGTTTAAATCTTTGTGTAGAAATCATATGTACAATATTGTACCCACATTTAATGCATGTCTTATGACAAGATTATTAATCATACTTAAGCAATTAATTGTGATTAAACATTCTTCATAGGCAACATTAAATATATAAAGATGATTATTGTCATACTTATTTTCATTAATATGAAAAATGTCAATGAATATCAAAACTCTTTCTTAAGTGATTACTTGAGCGAGGACGGTAAGTAATTGATAGGTTTTTTTTGAATTCATATAATCTTTAGAAGTGTACAAAGTGCAATATTCCATGAATGGATAAATGCATGCATCTATGAAATTATTCTTATATTTAATATTAAATCCTAGTTTTGATTTATAATTGGAATAAGATAAATTTTAAGTATTTCTGAAAGCTAGTGGGAGTATTATGTTAAGTTTCTTAAATCTTATATGTTGTATAACATATGGGAAGTAACATTTCATGTAAGTTAAATGTTAAGTCTTAGTTTGAAATGAAACTTCACTTGTAAGATTTAAGAATTAAAACATACAACCTTAGAATATATGTTTATTGTTAATAAACATGTACAGTAAAATAAATGATTCTAATAAAACATGATATATTATTTGGGAAATGGATACATATTTTTTGACAAGATAAAACATGAAAGAAATCTAAGTTGGACATGTCGATTCATCATGTAGATCATGTTGTGTATTAAAATTGTTGTATCATTCTTGAATGAGAGATGATTTGACAACATTGATATCTACTAAAAGTTATTGGATAACTTGTTTAATGAATATTCTAATAGAATTACATCCTCAGCCTGAAATTGTTCCTAGATTCTATGGATGAACAATATGTCAATTGTTGTGCAAATTGTCATCGGCTACAAACATTACACAATAGATATTAAAGTTTACGGAGTTTTAATGAGCATATTATTGTATGTATACAATGATGCTGGTTTTAATTGAGATGACACTCAATACTAGTCATGGTGATATTTTATCCTTGTTAATGGCCATGTGAACTAGTTGTGCTATCTAAGAGTACAGTTGCATTATACATTAAAGAATAAGAATACTTAAAAACTTTAAAAATGTTTGAAGTTTAATTGTCATAAATTGGTGGTAGAGGATGTCACACACTTTATGATGTGGCAATATCAAGATAGTTGAAATGCACACATACAAGAACTTCACTAATTGAATTCTTGAAATAAGTATTCTCAAAATTACGATAGATCAAGTTGTTTGATTTATGCATTGTCAACAAGTATGATTGTCATTATTTGAGGCATAATTCATGAACTAGAATTTTAATGCATTGATCTATTTAGTATTTGGATAAGGGATCTTAAACAATTGTTATAATAAATCAAATACTTGGAATGTTTGATTTTATAATATATTGTATCCTATATTTGCATGTTTATTCCGTGAATAATTTATTTATTCTAAATCGTCCGTTGTCAGTTAATGATATAGGAGTATCATTAAACTAAGACAAATCTGAGTGATTTGGTAGAATATACTTAAAAGTATATTGATGAGTAGCATGCCAATTTCAGGTGATATTCAAATAATTTGAATATAGGACTTATCCCAACTACATGATTTTACTTTATGAATACTGTTATTAAGTAAATCATGAATAGTTATCCCCAGACTTGAGATACCAGATAAGTGTCATGAATGTAGTGCACTTCTGTGGAACAACTTAACGCTAAACGTAATTGGTAGTCATAAGGGTTGTTTTCAGAAGTGTTGCAAAGTTTGAGAGTTATTCTTGTAGTCAAGATAGAATGTGTTCCTTCAAATTTATTTTAGAGTTTAATACTGCTAGGCCCCTCATAGGGTTGACAATATGTTTGTGTGGCCACACCCAAGATCTCCCCTGAATATGTTCAGAAGATTTGGTAATCTTGCTCAATCACTAATAACGAGAAACAAAATAGTTGAATAAATAGTGACTTAGATCCATATATTTATTTAACATGGTATTAGAAACAAAAGGATAATAATAATGATAAATCATTAAAAGGTTTTTCCAGGAGACCTTACTCGAGTTGTACCAGAGGCATCGGCGTGTTGCTAGACGCTAACCGATGTGATCACACTATTAAGATATGTCCAAGTGGGAGCAGTTGGTTTAATGAACATAAATTAGTAGAGTGTGTTAGGATCGAACTCGAGACCATGGGATTGCACACTTTACGTATGAGAATTAAAGTTATAATAAATAAATGTAAAATGTTATATTTAGTTATTATTTACACAAAACGTATAACAAACGTTAAGTAATTAAACGTAATGGACTAACGGTCGTTAAATGTTAAAGGAATGACTAAATATGAAATTAGATGTCAAGTAGGTTCTAGAAACTCTATGGGTTTCCATAACCGATTGGATACTACCGGTACACTCAATAAGCATCAAAGATGAATGCTTATTTTCCTAAAGATCTAGGGGCAAACCTCACATTTTTAGGTGGAATTTGAGTGGTAAGGGTTTTTGTGCTAGTCATATAACTCATATCCATGAGACGTTTAATTATAACTAAAGTTTTTCTCATAAGTGTCGTAAAAAATTAAAACTTTGGTGCTAAAATTACCCTACAAGTATTTTTTTCAATTTATTACACTATTACTAATGACAAGATAAATATCAAGCGGGAAAATAGTTTCTATGGTATCCATTTTTTCCCTCCCTACACTTAAACTGAACATTGTCCGCAATGTTCCTCGAAAGTATCAAAGTTACGATAATGGGAAGTAAATAAAAGAGAAAGAAACTAGTACTCCCCTAATTAGCTTGGTATGATTGGTGTATAATCAAAGTTAAATCCTCCTCCAAGAAGAATAAATAAATCATAAATGTTTCTTCAATTATGTATTTGCATCTTCTTGTCCAATATAACCTGTAAATTCTAAGAAATGAACAAAAGACCTCGCGTAAAATTGGCGGTAAAACTATATATAATACGAATCTAAAATAGAAAGAGAGTAAAATATAATGCTTGCAAAATAGATGTTTGCAGGTTCCTGAAAAATTAAAAATTATGGAAATTTTTAGAAATTCAGTTTCGACAGAAAAACAAAAATCTGGAAGATGTTTGCCACAGTGCCTGACACCGTCAGGTTGTATATCCTGACGCCATCGGGATTGATGTGACAAAATTATAAACTTTGTTTTCTGGAAAAATTCACTTCTTAAGAACCTGGAAAATTACTGCAAAACAACCATTGTGACTTGAAACAAGCATGTGACTCAAACAAACACACACACATATATGCTCATAATGTATTGTTAATTTTTGTTCAATTTTAGTCTATTAAACATATGCGATCTTCCCTACACTTATCTTTTTCAAAATACCTTTATATGTGATTAAGACGAGGTTAAAAACAAAATAAAGCATTTTCACAATAGTATTCGAAACATGAAAATTAAACAATAATGAGGAGGCATATATGACGCACAAACAAATCAAACAAATAAACATGGGTTGCCTCCCAAGAAGCGATTTTCTTTATTTATGAGTCTTGTATCTAGACTTAAAGTCATGCTCCCTACGTTACTTCACTACCATCCATTACATCCTCTCCATCTTTAATCTTAGTTTTGTATTCGGGTCATAATTCTAGACACTCTTTATAAAACCCGGATATCTTTCTCATCACATAATCAATACCTCTCTTCCTATCCTCATCATTCCTATAGTATACCGATTGTTTAAGTTCCTTTTCTAAGTTAGTCATCAATCAGAATTGTTCAATCTTATATGGCATTTGGTAAGCAATTTCGTCGGTCTCATTCTTAAATCTAACTATAGGCCGTGTGTCATTCTGGAGGTGTCCACGAATGGCTCTCTAAGAACTACATGGGATAAGTTAGGAGCTATTATAGAACTAATATCCTCAACGACCACGAAGTCCGTTACATGAGTGAATTTTCCTACTATTACATGTAATCCCTTGACTCTACCAACAAAATTACTTCTTCGCCAACTTTCGGGATATTGTCTAGGTAGGAGTGGTCTCTTTCTTATCCAATTATAGTATGTCCTAGTCATAACGTTTATCGGAGACCTAAGATCAATGTCAGCTTTCCCTATGTGCACATGTCCTATATTGCATGGTATTTTTAGATTTGAAGGATTGCCATGTGCAATGATTGGGAATCTTCCTACATAGAACGGACGAAGATTGTTCATTAAGTACTTATGGTAGGCTAGTTCCTCTTCCGTTGGAAACTTATTGAAGTAATCTTCCTCTACTTCTTCCAATTCCTTCTAGGATCATCCTTAATTTCTTCTTTAGGGGCCTTATTATCCTCAATTACCGGTTTCTTGATTTTCTTCCTTATTATCCCTATTTGGTGGCATTAGAGGGATAGTGTTAGCCTCGTTCTTTTATAAAGATAACATCACTTACGTGAATTGGACTAGATGCGTAGTAAGTTGCACCCATAGGGATTACTTATGTGAACGGGGCAAAGTAATAGTTAGATGAGCCTATAAATACCCCTCATGACTCTCCATGAGGGGTGTGGTTAATCATTGGGGTTTTTGTATTATTTTCTTATCAATAAAATATCCTTTGTTTCTCCTCCCTCTCTGTACTTTCTCTCACTAGAAAGATGATGTCTTTTATCTTCTTTCACCAACCAAGACCTCCCGAAACCACATGAATCTATAAGTTTTTCGATCCTAACAGATAGCATTGACGAAGTGAACACATTTTTATGAGGATGGATCCTTGATTTCTTTCCCTTTTTTGTAAATGTGCAAAACATTTACTAGGATATTTTATTTTCACAATTGAGGGTTTTTCTACAATGGGAGGATTAATTGTAATAGCATTAACTCTTTTGATTGGCACGGTGCCAACTTGGTTGTTTATTGATTTTAACAGGTTATTAATCTTCCTATCCTTTTCGGCTTGTTGTTGGTTAAATTGATTCTTATGTTTATACAATTGAGCTTATTGAGATGTGATGAAGTTATGCATCATTCCCTCTGTTAGGTCACTAGTTTTACAAACACAAGTAATATAGAAAGAGGTTAAGGCGATTGAACAAGTAAAACACACACACACACAAGATAATAAGCACGGTTATGCGAAGGAGTGTAATGAGAGAAAAACTTGAACATCTAACCTTCAAATGAAGGTTTACATAAGGTATTTATAGGAGGAAAGCTAGGGCAACACTCCTAGTTTCCATCCTTTCCTTAATGGACTAAGGCCTAGGCTCATGGGCCTTCTACACAAGCCTAAGGCTAATTACAAACATAAAGGCCATAATAAAGCTAACTATTACATATTAATTACTAACACTTGATTATGGTTTAGGAGTGATTCCAACAATCTCCCCTCAAGTGTTGGTGATGAGCGGTGAAGGCGTTGATGTGATATTAGCTCGGCGTCTTTGACATTCTTCTTTCTTGTGAGAAGAATTGCCTTGATTCGAACAATCTCTCCGGTGTAGAAATTGTCTTCTTTGAATGGTTATGCTTTGGCGTCATCTTTAACTTTGTTCTTTGATTATTGTTCTTTGTGGTGAAAGTGATAGTATGTTGTTGTTCGCATCAAATCGCCTCGGGCTCGCTTCATTGCTCTGGTGTCTCCACGTCATTCTTCAACATGCTCACATGCTCTTTGGCGTTGGAATTTAGTCTTGATGAAGTTCTTTAATTCTTTTAACTTTGTAGATTCTTTGATTTGACGAAGAATCATTCGATTGTTGTGTTGCTTTTGGATAGAACTTCCATTAGTGATGATGTTGGCGTGAGCATGAGAAGAATCGACGATCATCCCGCTCCGGAGCTTCAATAAGAAGAAAACATTTCAAGCGGTTAGTAATAAGCGGTTCGGCACTTACAAGTTTGAACTTGAGAGTGTTATGACATAGTGTGAAAACACAACTCTAATTCTTACAAAGGCCGTTCTGAACCTGGAGTTCCACAAGTGAGATAACGCGATGTACCAAGTACATCTGATTCAGATGAGTCATTGAGGTACACCAAGCATCACCTCACGATGACGTAGACCATTTGAGACACACTAAGCGTAATCCACGGGAGTTACGAAGTGACTGCTTGTCGAGTTGTTTGATGTTGACCACGGCGGGAGTTTCCATTCAATCACCGAGGATCACGGTTGTGAACCTCTCATAAATGTTCTCGACAGTTGCTAAGATGCGTGAAGGACTCGATATGAACCATCGATGATCTTATTTGTTGATCAACAAATGATGAAATGTCAAGTGTACCTAAGAGATCTTTTGATGAATCTCGTGGCTCTAGACTCAATAGTGCGTTTGGTTTTCTGGCGGAGACTAGGGAGGGTCTCCTTCTTCAATACCGGCGATCTCAAGAGAAAGCCAATAGTTTACGTAGGGTTCCTGTGAGAATGAAACAAGCTTATGTTGAGAGAAACTTGAGTGGCTAAGAAGGTTTAGTGCATGCGCCATCGGGTCCATGATGACTTTTAATCTTCAATACCGGCGTCACTAAGTGACAACCAAGAGTATATGAATTGAACCCGATTATGCGCCCTAAGTTGAATAATTTGGAGGGCTATTTCTTTTCACCCTTTTCTTTGCATTTCTTTTAATTCTTCAACTCCTTCTTTCTCCGATTCTTATTTTCTCCTTTTATAATCATACCTAAGGACTTCTAAGTACTAACTATTTGTGATGTCCTTGGGTAGATCCCTCCGACTCTGGCGGATCATAGGACGGTTATTCTAACCTTAGTCACCTTATATCTCCATGACTAACCTATGTTGCCATTAAAACCCTTTGTTTGAAGAATCTCTCAAAGGGTTTGTAAATGAAAACATGTTTGAACCCTGTGAGAGATAAGATTTTGCATAAATACTCCCTCCACATGTGCTTAAGAGTTTTAACGGTTAATTGCACGATGAGGAAAAAAAGCGTACTTTTGAATTGATCCACTCAAGATAGACAATCTCCATGAGACACGGTTACGTTGCATAGTTAAAGAGTTACATTGATGACTTTTAGGTGACAACTAGCTCTAATAACTACCTTGAAGGTGTAGACAAACCTCGAAGGTTGTCATACCCGTCGAGTTCATGTCTACCAAGAGTATCTCGAATGGTACTTTCTACTTGGACAAGTCCTTTCGAGACACGTTTACATTACTAGCGAACTAGTTTGAAATTATTACCCGTCCGGGACAAGTCTTTTCGAGTTACTAACAGTTTAGTACCGTCAATTAGTTGGTTAAGTCTATTACACAAAGATTCATTTGCATTTGCACAACATATTTCTTATCACATAATTTTCTCCCCTCAAAATGGCATATCAAATGTTATTTTTGAAAAGTTGACAATAAATATGACCATTTCGAGTGTTGCGGGAAGATGACCACTATGAACAATTTGTGAACAAAGTTTTAACTCAAGTACTCCCCTCAACAAGTGATAAAAGCGGTTGAGGTTTTGAAAATGATACGGAAGTACTTGTCCTTTTGAGCAAAACCTTGAAAATGAAAGGTTTGATAGGTTTTACTCAAAAGTAAGAAGCTTTCGCTCCTTTTATAAGGATTGTGGCACCGAGGCGTACCACGTGGTCCTTTCTTGACAATTACGGGTTGTATCTTTGTAATGTGTGCACAAGCCATACGCATATATAATTACACATCCAAATTTATAATGAAGAAAACAATTCAAGGGTACCAGAAGTGCGGTGATGTCGCCAGAGTGCGAACATGGCGTTGATAGCCGGTGATGTTGATCTGGGTCGACCACCAACAAAGCTTTCAACGTTCGAGGCGATCCCTTCGAAACAACCTTTCATCAATCATCTTGATGATCCTCCTCACATCCTTCGATCACGAGAATTCCATCGCTAGGAGACCCAATCTTGTGACGTATGTCCTTCAACCTATAGGCCAATCCGTCCCTAACCATCTTCAAAGTGTGATCCCCAAACTTGTGAAGTTCACTACACGCTATTAAGCAATTTCTTTGAAGTTCAACTGCGTAAACGACGCCGAAAGGTTTCTTGATGAGTGTATATTGTGAGAGCCGATTGAGGTCGGAAGATCTAGGCGAGGTGGAGTGAAGTTGACACGGTGCGATAAGATTCAAGCGCTGGTGAAGATCTTCTACACGTTCCTTGATGACTATGCGTCGATGAAGATGAGCAATGACTTGATGAATTCACGTTGTACTTGCTTGAAAATTGTCTCATGCGACCTTGTACTTTGGCAAGGTACATGTCTTCGATGTCGTTGATAGACAAATTCTCAAAGTCGACTTGAGAGAATGCATAATCCTTTCATCTTGTCGTTTGACCACGATATTCTTTAGGAAGGTGTAGTCCACTTAGATGATAGAACAACATGTTTGATGGCAACGATATCCTTAGTCTTGAACACCGCATGTTGAGACTTCTAAACCCGGCGACACGTAGTCGATTCTTGCGTGCCGGCCAATGATGAATCCGTACATTGCATCTCGGTCGTATGCTTCCACTTTGTCGAGAGAACAAGTGATTGGCACGTTCCTCGATGGCTATCTGATTCGAGTATATAGGCTGCTGGGAATGGAAGTGTCAACGATGTAGCGTATTTCTTGAACCATCGCCACCGTGTAGAAGAAATTCGGTATTTGTTGAAGAAATATCGAATGGGATCCTAGGTTCATCTGGTTGGCCAATTGTTGGTAGAGGTTTTGACCGATCGGTGTAGTATGGAGGGTTGTCCCGTTTGGTGAAGTCGATGTTTGCTTCGGGTTGAGCCAATCCATGTTGTTAGACATAGCTCGAGCAATGTTTTCAAGGTGATATTAGACCTCGATGGCACTTTCGAGCTATCTTTCCACAGTTGAAAAGCTTCATTCTTGATTCGCCTCAACTCGGATTTCGTCATCTTCTTCACCGGAACT
>CM040242.1:145329445-145362884 GCA_022545495.1 Chrysanthemum lavandulifolium
TCATATTACCTCCCAGAAGGAATCATGGTTCCTAATTTCAGCGACCTAGCGCAAGTACATAACCTATAAGATTGACCTTAAGAAGCCCTGTAGTTGCCATATCATCTTAATGAGTCAGCGATGTTTAAAAGAAGAAGACAATATAGTCACAACACTATAATAGTTAATGATGACATTAGGTAAAGATAAGAGCATACCAATGCATCAGTAAGTTAAGATAACGCTAACATAGCATCTAAAAGGTATACAACATAATCGGATAAATCACGATGCCGAGTATTCCTCGTTGGCAAGTTCTATGCAGAGGTTTTTTGGAGACGTCGTTGGGGTTGTTGATGCACAACTGTAAAAAAAAATAGTCAAAAGCTAGCTAGCGTTACATATTACTGTCGATGGATGTGACAAAAAATGTACTGAAAAGCATAATCCTATAGGCACCCACCTTGAGTAGGTTTTCGACCATGTTGGGTACACCCACACAAACGGTCTAACATGCTGCAGGCAGGTGCAACCGAACTTATATAGTCAATAGAAGACGACCAATGTGAAGAAACATTAAGCACGTTATCCATTTTTCCTGATGAACCGGGCAATCGGTAAAATAAAGACAAACAATTAAACACATAAAACATGATTACCTTCAATTATATTACGATCAGTTGTATACTCAAGATGGTTACCACCAGAAGGCGTGTCACCCACATACGTACAGCGGTTGATATCATTAACATCTTTGATAAAACTGGTGAACTGAGGCTGCAAAAAACATCCGTCAGTTGTTATAAATAGCTGAACACGTAATGCTTGGCCAAAAAAGCAACGAAATAAGATTAACAGAACATACAAAAATCACATGGTGAAGAACAAAAGTAAACTTTCCTTTTGTTCATGAATAACATCCCTCCTTTACACCAGAAAGGTTGAAATACACCTTAAAATTTTTAAAGTCAGCCCTAATGCTTGATGTACAAACCAAAACCTAAATTAAGATTTTATACTTTTCACCAAATTATCTTCAACTTTTCTATAAATGCATGGTGTTTGGATTAGATTATGTTATGGGTATATGGGCTTATTTAAAACTGAAAAAGCTCATAAGCTCACTTTTTATTAACTTATAAGGTTATTATTTAAGTTCATAAGCTCAACTTCCTAACATCATAACTCATAAGCCAAAATTTCCAACGTTAAAAGGAGCTCATATGACCAAAAACTAAGCTAACCAAAACACCCCCTAAACTATCTACCTACACAAATTTACGCCTAATATACTACTTAAACCTTAAAAATAAGCACAATTTATATATACTAATAATCATAAAGTCGATATTTTGAGATAAAGAACTAACTGTTAGGGTAACTCATAAGCCAAAATTTCCCACGTTAAAAGGAGGTCATACGACCAAAAATTAAGCTAACCAAAACACCCCCTAAACTACCTACCTACTCAAATTTATGCCTACTATACTACTTAAACCTTAAAAATAAGCACATTTATATATAATAATAATCATAAAGCTGATATTTTGAGATAAAGAACTAACTGTCAGGGCCACCAAGCTGAGTAACAGCATCAACGAATCTTTCATGGAGTTTCGCCAGTCCAACGGAGCCTAGGTTTCGGGTCAGTAGTCAAAACCAAACATGGATCACCAACAAAACCCGACCCATCTATTTGACCCGGATACTCACCATGCCCTATTTCCATCTGATGATATTGAATGAATCCCTGAATACAAATCTCACTTCAATACACAAAACCCAAATGAAAATAAAGCCTTATTTTTCAAAATAACAAAAACCCAGATGAAAAGACTTAATTTTGATAAAAACTAACACATACCCAGATGAAAATAGAGCCTATTTTTTAAAAATAGAGATTACCCAGATGAAATTAGAACTTATTTTTGAAAAATAACAAATACCCGCTTGATGGAACCAAATTGAAACCCTAGCTCTCTCTATGTCAATGAGATACCTGTATAAGGTTTATTGGACTTAATAGTCAACCTACACTTGAAAATAGCTACGTTTAAAATATGATTTAATCAGAATGTGAACAAATCTCAAAATTAAACGACCAATTAAGTATCGTTACTATTTAATCACTTTGAGTCTTCATGCCGCATGTCATAGTTCCTGGCCCTAGCTCAACAACGATGTTTCCTTCTATCTCGTCAAACTGATTCCACGACGTCAATAGCAAGAGTCTTTTCCTACAAATAGAAGGTCGAAACATTAGGCACAAAATACTCGAGGCACACAAAAAAATGAAATCACCTTACTCTTCATTCACAATGACCACATCCCTTCGTGAAATAGTTTATGATCCTTCTTCTTGACTCAGAAAACATTGCAAGACAGTAGCTGCGAAGCTTAGCATAATTTTTTCATATCAATGTGACCGAAAACACTCATGGTCCTATATAAGAGGCAATAACAAAAGTCAATGGTAACCAATAACAACTAAATAACAACCAACTACAACATAAAAAAAATCAAAATAATCAAACTTTAAATAGATCTAAAAATCCAGAAACTATGTTTTTTCAAGAAAATTATCAAAACTAACAACAAAAAACACCTAACCCACATAAATGTTTGACTTCACACTACAATCAGAAAAGCCCCAAATATTTTTTTTTAATAAAAAACCATCATAAATTTTACTCAAAAATTGAAACCCGCCCTAATTCAAAGATCCCTAATTGAAAAGAACCCTAAATCAAAAGCAACAATCACCTACCAATACACATGAAAATACTTTAGCAATTTTTTTAATCGCAGAATCCACCATCCTAAATCCACAACCAATGTAAGATTACAGTTAAATATAAATTATGTTACCAATTTCAAGTAAAATTTACAATTTAACTTTTATAGTTGACTAGATACCTGTAGCAAGATCTTCTCCATCTTGAAACTATTAGATACGATCTTGATACCCCTAGCAAAGTTAAATTGTAGATACCTGTAGCAAGATACCCCTAGAAAAGGTACGACTTCAGAACCCAGTCATTCTTATCATAAAAAAGGAACGCCACCTTTTACCATACGTGTTTTCTATAAATTGAAACCAAATTTATGAATCCAGACCTCGACATCCATCGATTAAATGAAACCAAATTGAAACCCTATCTGATTTGATTGTGTGTGTCTGTGTGTGTGAGAGAGTTATGGAAGCTTCAAGAGTATTATTATCACATAAACGGGTCAAGATAGTGGATAAGCGGGCTGATTGGCTTCCAAACAGTCAAGTTTATCACACAAGCTAACCACTTGTGAATGGTCAACCGTAATAAACTTCAAACAGCTCATAAAGCAATACAATTAAGATCAGAGGAATATAGTGGATTCCCGGGTCGTTAAGTCCCACGGAGGATTAATGGTGTTTAAAAACTTTCAGATGTCGAATAATCACTAAGGATAGTGATCAGTAAGGATTTTGGAATATTTATACCTAAAGAAAAAGTTTTGTAAATTACAGGGGCTTAAATGCAAATTAAAGAAAATTAAAAAGCTAAATTATATTAAATAAACGCTATCACTATTTTTAAAATGATGTTTTTCTTGATTTATAAAACAAAATAACTTAAATAAACTATTTTAATTAAAATGTAAACCTAAATTATCTAAAAACGTGACCTAGAATGAAAACGTGCGTTATATGTAAAAATTACGCGAGTGCGCAAGTAAAAACGTAAAATTTGTGAAATAAAAGTCCTACGAGTGTGAAAACAATTTTCTTACTTACTATATGACAAAAGAAAATTTTAGAAAAAAATATTATATTTTTTTGACTTTTATATTTTTTATTATGAATTAAATACTATTTTAAACTAATTAAATGATTAAAAATACTAAAACTATTGAGAAAATTCTGAAATTTTTTTGTAAAATACTTTATACTAATACAAAGCTAAGAAAAATACAAAAGTTGTGACAACTTAATTTAATAAGCTAGAAATAAGCTAAATAACACGTATAAGCTTAAAAATGACAAGAAGGGTTAAGTATTAAATGTTGCAAAGAGTAACCAGTCAAAGTCCCAAGGGCAGATGGTATTGTGTGTGTGTGGTGAGTTGGGTGGCCAGGGTTCGAATCCCAGCAATGACTTTTTATTTTTTTTATTTCTTTTTGAACTTTTTCTTTTACAAACTAATTAAGCTAATGATAATAAGCAATTTATAAAACTACAACTTTTTACAAAAACAACTAATAAGCTCAGTTTGAGCTTATGTTTTCTTAACAGTTATGCAAGAATTGGAAATAAGCACAAGGTTTTAGCTAGTGACTTATAAGCTAATAATTAAGCAAAAGGTAAAATGGAAATAAGCTTAAACTAATGATAATAAGCTAATATGACTACTGAGAAAGCATAATATCTTAAAAATAAGCACTTAACAACTCCAAATAAGCACAAGTTAAACTGTTTAAACAGGACACTTTTTTAGGTATCTAGGTACTTTCTAGCTTAATTTTAAGCACTTAGATAAACTAAGAAATGGAAACAAATACTGCAACTAACAAGCTAACCAACTGAGCTTTCCAAAAAGCTAAAACTCTCACTGTGGGATCCACTAGAGAGCTTATGGTGAGCTTGAGAAAAAGCTGGTAAACCACTGAGTGAGGACTCAGTATATACTGAATGGAATGGGACAAGAAACAAGCTACTAGCAGCCCTGTTAAATAAGCTAGAAAATGGAATATTAAGCTTGGGACCTTGAGACAGCTAGGCTAGCTTTCCAAAAAGCTAAAATTCACAAGCTGAATCTCACTAATAAGCTCTGTGTGAGCTTATTAAAATGAGCAGATAACACAAACTTCCTTGGCACATGGCACATTTTAAAACAGGTGGTCAAAATAAGCTAAGAAATAAGCACTTTATAAGCTAAGCAGAGATAAACTAATATTTTTCTAATTAAGATGAGCAGCTAAACTTTAATATCCCAAAAGCACAAAGTATGAAACTTAATATTAAGTCCTATATAAAATTATCTATTTTATTAAAAAACGACTAAACTGAAATTTGACTTTTTAAATTACACTAAAGGTTTGACTAATATGAACTTTAAATCACTCCTACTTACTGATTATGATGTATTAAGCTAAAATAAGATGTAATTAAGCTAGATTAACAAGTTTTAAGCTACTGTGGTGATTTTTACTTCCTAAATCCTAACAGTGGACAAACAAGGTGAGATTAAAAAGGATTTTGACTTTTAACAAGTGAACACTGGATTTTATTACTTCTTTGAGTTATTAGGACCAAGTGTGATATGAAACAACTAAGAACAAAGGCTTGAACAACCTTTAAGACAGTTAACAAATCAAATCCAAACAACAATTTATGAGACTGTTTTGAACCTTTTAACACTAAAACAGATTTTCAAACCAAGAAAGCTATAAATTAACTTATACTAACTATGTTTAGACAAGATTAAACTAAAATTAACAAGAATTAACCACTAATATTAAGAAATGCAAATTATGAGAAATGGCTTACAAATGGTATCCACCGAAAATGATAACAAGGACCAAGTATCCACCCTAATAGCTTACCACTAAGCTTCTAAACCCAAGCAATCCACAATCAACCCTGCTCCATCTTCTTGATCATCTCTTTGCTCATTTTTTATTTTTAACTAATTTTTTTTGGTATTTTTGGTGATTTTTGAGTTTTACTTCTTAAACTGATTTTTAAGGTTTCTAAAAGCTTTAAGAAGCTTTCTAGGAGCTTACATTAGCTTATGATTCCAAGACAACAACTACAAACATCATTCAAACTATCATGAGATTTTTTATAACTTGAAATTTTGCATAAACTTGAAATGAGATTAAAACTTGAAATTAATCACTGGAAAAGATTCACATATACTAAAGATACTTAAACAAAGTTCTTGAAAGCTTTAAATTATACTGGAATTGTAAAATTATTTAATACGACATACATTAATTAAATTAAAACTAGATATGTTTCTTTGAGCCTTCTCTTCCCTTTTATATACTCAAATTAGGGTTCCACTGAGTCTCTCGAGTAATTCCCATCAATAATGCTTGGCCTTAGGATGCTCAATCAATCTCACCTTATTTGCAAATTGGCGCCAAAAGTGAGCAGTGGCACCGCTTTCTATGATGGTTTTGGACCAGGTGAAGAGGAGGGGGACAAGAGTGATGGATAGTGTGTTGGGGATGAGGAAAGGAGTGGGGAAGCATTTATGGTGGAGGCTACAGGTGGGGGGCTATGGCGGCAAGTGGGAAGGAAGGAGATGACAGGGGCGGGTTTTTTTATTTAAAATGTGAGATGGGCTTGTGACTTGGGCCAGCTGGATTGTGTTTGTGATAACAAAGGGTCCATTTGTTTAAGCTTATTATCACAAGGACCCATTTTGCAATTTCTGCCAAATTGAGGGACTAAAACTGAACTTTTTCCAATGTTATCAAAAGGACCAAACTTGCCAATCTTTAATAGTACAAGGACCACATTTGATTATTTTCCATTTTTAAATATCCAAGGACCAATTTTTGACACTTTTATAAAGTTGAGGGACCTTTTCTGCCATTTGCCCAAACATTCATTCAAGGACCATTTTTGACAATTTAGAATATTTCAGGGACCTTGAATGATAAAACTCCATATTTTTGGATTCCAGGGACTAGATTTGACAATTTATGAAACTTGAGGGACTAAAACTGCCAATTATGCAAACTTGATACGTTTTTCATCTGATTTTGGAATTTTTGCATTTGAAACACATAAAACACTTATTTGTGATATTTTCATCATTTTGATGCATTTCTGAGTGTTTTCAGATGTTTTTGCAGTCTAAAAGGTACAAAAATGATGAGTATTTGCACACTCATCACGGGCCAAGATAAGCAGGATTTGGTAGCCCTAAAAAGATGTCCAGGAATGGTTTTGGCGGGAAAAAGTGGGTGCAAAACGACGACGTATTCAACCTTGTTTAACATATATATATATATATATATATATATATATATATATATATATATATATATATATATATATATATATATATATATATATATATATATATATGTATTAATACCCACCCAAGTGTCATGGAATGTGTCAGTGGGTATTCAGAAATCATTCAATTCTTGATTCCGTTAATTTTATTAACCAAACAGTTGGCTTTGACAATGATTTCATTTCTTTCATTCTATAGGTGCATAACAAACAACACCTAAACGATAAAAAATATCTAGTTTCCTAACTTCCTATTGACTTCTCCTAACTAATCGCTAGTCTTTTTATTTATATTTTTATTTTCATTTTTTTATTTTTTCCATCTTTATAATGTTTCCAGGGACGGATCTACATGTATGCTGGGTGTAGCACGGGTCATACCTGATTTTCGGTCGCGAAGTGTAATATTTTTCAAAAAGTGTCATTTTTTTAATATGTGCAACCCCCGATATTTGTGTTTTTCTTTATAGTGCAACTTTAACTTAGATCAAGAATACTTTACGATGCAAATTTTAACACCTATCAAAGAAAAAAGTTTGTGCAACACCCTTTCAAAAATCCTAAATCCGTCCCTCTAATGTTCAATAAAAATTATACAATAGTACTTTAATAATGACAAACTACTGGTATTACAAGATTACATGTGTAAAGTGATTGAAAAACCTTGTGTACAAGCTCGTAAATTTGTTTTAATATCATAGTAACTCGTGCTTAAATTTTGATATTTAAATTACCGTTAATAATAATCTTACCCGTATTTAGTTCTCAAACCGGTGTACGCATTGGTAAACACATAAAAGAAAATTACTTGAGTCGTTAATGAACTCAGATGGTAAAAAAATATATATATGTATAAAATTAAGCTGTTAGAATTGAGATTTTGACATTTATTAGGCAATAGGAAATCTCAATTTTAAAATTGAGCTATCTTATTGGTCAATAAAAGAATTGATTGACACAACATTTTTTTTCTTATTATGTAAAAGATTTAGTAAAATGATACAACAAACTTCTTTGATCCTCCTAAATCAGTGATGGAACGGCTACTAAGCCTTCTTCAAGGACTAAGTTCTAAATAATGAGCATATATTCCGGAAACCTTCAATCAAGAGTCGGGATAGAACTAACGACAAATTTCCTCGAAGCGCCACTTATTCGTTACACTGAACTGCTACTATGGTTGTTTCTTAAGAAAACTGATTTACTTATATTTGCATTTTAAAAAGGAAAACATGTTAACATATACAATGTATCCAAATTAGAGAATCTTGCAAGTTGGTGGCCAAGTTGGTGGAACAAAATGAATGGTTGGCAAGTTGGACAGCAATGGCAACCAAATTGTTATTGGTAGTGTGTTCATGCATGACGTTAGTATGCTCAACCTTTGCCTATAAAAGGAAGGCTCATTGCCTCAATTAGCATCCCATCTCACAGCAAAACACATAGTGTTCCTTGTTATCTTTCTCTCCTAGTAGTACTTGTAAGAAATAGAGAGTTTGTAATATCTCCTAATACAAGTGTATCCTTGTATTGAGGAAGAAGGTGTAACTCCTAGTTTACATAGTGAAACGTATCTTTCCTTGCCCGTAGTTTTTACCCTATTGGGGTTTTCCACGTTATATCCGTGTGTCATCATTTATAGTATTTCATGTTTTAGTTGTGGGTTTGCTTCAGTCCGGTGTCACTTTTCTCAACAAATGGTATCAAGAGCTAAGGTTGGGTGTGTATATAATTATTTATCGTATGCTCTGTGGTTGCTACTAATTAGTGGACCCTCCACATCAAAAGATAAATAAAATTTTACTCACTCAAAAGGTGTTCGTTACTATTATTAACAAATAATAGTTTTGTCGAAAAGTAGATTGTGATTGTAGCAATGGCGGCGAAATTTGAAATCGAAAAATTCAATGGGAATAATTTCTCGTCGTGGAAATTAAAGATGAAGGCTATCCTTCAAAAGGATAAATGTTTAGCGGCCATTGACAAAAGGCCAGCTGAGGTTACGGATGACAGTAAATGGGACGAGATGGACGGAAATGCTATTGCAAATCTTCATCTGGTATTAGCAGCTTGTCAAGCATAGAGGAGAAGAAAAGTGCAAAGGAGATTTCGGATCATCTTGCTCGATTGTACGAGGCAAGATCACTCCACAATAAAAATTTTCTTAAGAGGAAACTTTATGCTTTGCGCATGACGGAATCTACTTCAGTGACTGAGCACGTTAATAACCTGAATACTTTATTTTCTCAGCTCACATCTTTGAGTTGTAAAATAGAGCCACAAGAACGTGCTGAAATTCTACTTCAAAGTTTACCTGACTCATATGACCAACTCATAATCAACTTAACCAGTAATGTTCTTTCTGACTATCTAGTCTTCGATGATGTTGCGGCCGCTATTCTGGAAGAAGAAAACAGGCGTAACAATAGAGAGATGATGCACTAGCCAAAGACAAGTGGAGGCTTTGGTGGTGACGAGAGGGAGGTCAATGGAACCTGGCTCCAGTGGGAGTCACAATCATGGTAAATCTAGAACAGGAAGGAAGAAGAGTTTTAAATGCTACAAATGTGGCAATTCGGGTCACTTTAAGAAAGATTTTCGGGGTTTAAATACCTCTAATCCTCAGGGAAATTTTTCAAGCACTTCAGAAGATGGTAACACTCTGTGTTGTGAACCAGCAGTTGCAAATGAAGGCAGGAAAATATTTGTAGATGTATGGTTGTTCGATACGGGAGCTACTTTTCATATGACCGCAAGAAGAGAATGGTTTCATCAATATAAACCTATCTCTGGAGGCGGATCTGTGTACAGTTGCAATGATCATGAACTAAAGATCATTGGAATTGGAAATATCATGGTGGAAGTGCATGATGGTACAGTTCGTACTATTCGGGATGTGCGACACGTGGAGGGCCTGAGAAAGAATCTATTGTCTTTGGGACAATTGGATGATCTTGGTTGTAACGTTGAAATACAAAACAAGATCATGAAAGTTATAAAAGGCGCGCTTGTACTTATGAAAGGTGAAAAGGTGGCTGCAAACTTATACCAACTGAAAGGAGAGGTAATGGAGGAGGCAGAAGCATCTGTTGTTTCACATAGTTCAAGTCATAGAGTTGCAATAACATGGCATCAGAAGCTTGGACATATGTCAGAACAAGGAATGAAGATTCTTGTTGAAAGGAAGTTAATTCCTGACCTCACAAAGGTTTCTTTACCTTTCTGTTAGCATTGTGTTATCAGCAAGCAGCATCGCTTAAAATTCAAGACATCAAATTCTAGAAGTCTCTTTGTTCTAGAATTGGTTCACTCTGATGTGTGGCAGGCACCGGTTCTATCCCTAGGAGGAGCAAAGTATTTTGTATCCTTCAATGATGACTATTCCAGGAGATGTTGGGTGTACCCAATCAAGAAGAAGTCTGATGTGTTTGAAGTTTTCAAAGTTTACAAAGCGCGGGTTGAACTTGATTCTGGAAAGAAGATCAAGTGTTTGAGGAAAGATAATGGAGGTGAATACACTGGTGATTAATTTGATACCTTTTGCAGGAAAGAAGGAATCAAAGGCAGTTCACTACAGCATACACTCCTCAACAAAATGGAGTGGCAGAGCGAATGAACAGGACCTTGTTAGAAAGAGCAAGAGCAATGTTGGCAACTGCAAGCTTGGAAAATCGTTCTGGGCAGAAGCAGTCAATACCGCCTGCTATGTGATAAATCGGTCACCTTCAACTACAGTTGAGTTGAAGACACCGATGGAGATGTGGACGGGAAAGCCAGTAAACTATTCAGACCTTCATATATTTGGAAGTCCTGTGTACGTGATGTACAATTCTCAAGAATCTACAAAGCTGGATCCAGAATCCAGAAAATGTTTGTTCTTAGGATACGCTGACGGAGTAAAGGGTATCGCTTGTGGGACCCCACTTCCCACAAAGTAGTCGTCAGCAGAGATGTTGTCTTTGTGGAAGACAAAATTCAAGATAATGAAGAAGGTGATAGCACTACAAGAGAAACTACATCAATACAGGTGGAAAAGATGTTTCAGTCAAGTGATTCTTCTGAAGCCGTACCACATCACGAGGTGAATGAGACAACCGAGTCTCAAGCTCCAATCACTCGTACTCTTAATCGTGAAAGAAAATGCCCGGTGTGGCACTCGGATTATGTTATGGAAGGCAATGTTGCATATTGTCTTCTTACAGAGGAAGGAGAGCCATCAACTCTTCAAGAAGCACTGAATAATTCAGATTCTTCGTTCTGGATGGAAGCAATGCAAGAAGAAATTAAAGCTCTTCATAAGAATAAAACGTGGGAACTAATGCCACTACCAGCAGGTAGAAAACCTATTGGAAACAAATGGGTGTATAAGATCAAGAGGAACGTGATGACCGGTGGAGAGGTATCGCAAGATTGGTAGTCAAAGGATATGCTCGAGAAGAGGAGTCGAATTCAATGAAATATTTTCCCCTATGGTTCGAATGACAACTGTTCGAGTAGTTCTGGCAATGTGTGCTACGTATGATTTACATCTAGAGCAGCTAGATGTGAAAACTGCATTTCTTTATGGAAATCTTGAGGAAGAAATTTACATGCTCCAACCAGAAGGTTTTAAACAAAAAGAAAAAGAGAACTTGGTTTGCAGGTTAAACAAATCTCTGTACGGTTTAAAGCAGATGCCACGGTGTTGGTACAAGAGATTTGATTCTTTCATCATTGGCCTTGGATATAACAGACTACATGCAGACCCTTGTGCATATTACAAGAGGTTTGAGACAATGATTTTGTCATCTTGTCATTATATGTTGACGACATGTTGGTTGCAGGCCCCAACAAAGATCGTGTCAATGGCGAAGGCACAACTCGCTAGGGAATTCGAGATGAAAGACCTTGGACCCAAGAAACAAGATTCTCGGGATGCAAATTCACCGAGATAGAGTTAGTAGGAAAGTTTGGCTTTCACAGAAAAATTATGTGAAGAAAATCTTGCAAAGGTTTAATATGCAAGATTGTAAGTCAATATCAACCCCGTTTCCTACTAATGTTAAGTTATCCTCCAAGATGAGTCCTAGCAGTGAAGAAGAGAGGATGGAAATGTCTCGAGTACCGTATGCATCAGCAGTGGGAAGTTTAATGTTCGCAATGATTTGTACAAGACCAGACATTGCACATGCAGTGGGAGTAGTAAGTCGGTACATGGTGGAACCTGGTAGAGAGCATTGGGAAGCTGTGAAGAGGATCCTTAGATACATTAAAGGAACCTCAGATGTTGCATTATGTTATGGGGAATCGGATATAACTGTCAAGGGATATGTTGATGTTGGGAATTAAGGTAATCTAATGATTCTCGCGAAGTGATTCTCGAAGAAGAAATGATTACGTCAAGAAGAAAGGATTCTCAAGCTATACTTGACGAAGTGTTAAAGCGACATTGTGTTGTTCTTGAAAAGTGGGAACCACGTAGGAGAGATAAAGCTCAAGATAGAGTAAAAGTCGGTAGATTAAAGATAGGTTGGCGCCGCTTATGTAGAGCTCTCGAAATAAACACGATGATTAACAAAACAATATGATTAGTTGCATGCTTGTCTAGATGCATGCTTAGTCTATGTTAGTTTTAGGAGCGTAAATTGTCAACGCTCATTAGGATTTCTTGCCTATATAAGAAACCATGATAGATTGTAATAGATAAGCTTTTCTCAAGTTTCTCAAGTCTTGTAAACTATCTGAAACATAGAGTTTCTATAATCAAAGATCCATAGAGGATCAAAAGTGTTCTTAGTTATTATAACTTGTATTTATTTTCCGCTACAATACCAAGTTGTAGAGATCTTCTATTAGTTTGCTTGTGATTACATAGGCAACACTAACGATCTCCGAGTGCTTAAGATCTATCAAGGTCTTAGTGTTTCTAACAGTTGATTCTGATTAAGCAGGTGATCTTGATGGAAGTAAATCAACCACCGGGTATGTGTTTACACTTTCTGGCGAACAAGAGTCGGGTTTCAAAGCGCATCGGTTGTCGCTATGTCAACCACGTATGAGAATATGTTGCACCGCCAAGCCAAAGAAAGAAGCGATATGGTTGAAGATGTTGTTGGAAGAGCTCGGGCACGAACAAGAGAAAATTACTCTATTTTGTGACAATCGAGCGCCTTGTATCTAGCAAGGAATCCGCATTTCATTCAAAGAAAAGCATATACGAGTTCAAGATCACCGCTCGTGAGAAAGTGGAAGAAGGAATCGTGGATATGCAGAAAATTCATACTGATGATAACGTGGCAGATTATCTGACGAAAGCAATCAATTGTGACAAGTTTATATGGTGTCGATCCTCATGCGGCCTAGCGGAAACGTAAGCAACATGGAAGTGCAAGGAAGGATAACGGTGTGAAGATCGATTTAGCTTCAATCGGATCTTCAAGTGGCAGATTTTTAACAGATACAATGTATCCAAATTAGAGAATCTTGCAAGTTGGTGGCCAAGTTGGTGGAACAAAATGAATGGTTGGCAAGTTGGACAACAATGGCAGCCAACTTGTTATTGGTAGTGTGTTCATGCATGACGTTAGTATGCTCAACCTTTGCTTATAAAAGGAAGGCTCATTGCCTCAATTAGCATCCCATCTCACAGCAAAACACATAGTATTCCTTGTTTTCTTTCTCTCCTAGTAGTACTTGTAAGAAATAGAGAGTTTGTAATATCTCCTAGTACAAGAGTATCCTTGTATTGAGGAAGAAGGATTAAACTCCTAGTTTACATAGTGAAACGTATCTTTCCTTGCTCGTGGTTTTTACCCTATTGGGGTTTTCCACGTTATATCCGTGTATCATCGTTTATAGTATTTCATATTTTAGTTGTGGGTTTGCTTCAGTCCGATGTCACTTTTCTCAACAAAACAAAGTTTTACCATAACACATTCCTCTCCATCATTCCATTGTTAAAAGATATAGTGATCAGCATCCACATCTTTGATTGGTTTATAAAGTCCTCAACATTAATTTCTCCCTTAGTTGCAATCATCACTTCTTGCCATAATATTTCACACTTATTCATTCTATAACTTTTATACACTAAAAAAGAGTACTCTTGTTTCTTAAGACTTCATAAATCTAAAAACACCTGTAAAATCATATGCACAAGTGCATAACTCGGTTCAAGGGCCACCTGCAAGTGGCTGCAACACTACTTAAAACCCGATAATTGCATATCCACATAACTCTAAACGTCGTTACAATGCCAACAATGTTTAAGCACAATACAATCTACTTATTCAGACACTTGCATGTCGAGACCAAAACATGTCATCCAAACGACAGATTCAAACAACAACAAAAAAAGTGCAGATGAAACATATCATACAGAAATACTAAAACAAACTGCAAGCCTTTACCAGTTACCCTTCATACTCCTCCTCCTCAGCACCCTCTTCGTCATACTCCTCGTCTACAGTAGCCTCTTGATATTGCTGATACTCGGCTACTAAATCATTCATGTTGCTTTCTGCTTCTGTGAACTCCATTTCATCCATCCCTTCACCAGTATACCAATGCAAAAATGCCTTCCGCTTAAACATGGCTGTAAACTGCTCACTTACTCGTCTAAACATCTCCTGAATAGAAGTAGAGTTTCCAACAAATGTGGAAGCCATTGTCAGCCCAGTTGGCGGGATGTCACAGACACTTGATTTTACATTGTTTGGTATCCATTCAACAAAGTAAGATGAGTTTTTGTTTTGCACGTTCATCATCTGTTCATCGACCTCTTTGGTGCTCATTTTGCCCCTAAACATAGCTGAGGCTGTGAGGTAACGTCCATGGCGTGGATCAGCTGCACACATCATGTTCTTGGCGTCCCACATTTGTTGGGTCAGTTCTGGGACTGTGAGTGAGGTGTATTTCTGGGACCCACGAGAAGTGAGGGGAGCAAAACCAACCATGAAGAAATGGAGACGTGGGAATGGAATTAGGTTGACTGCTAGCTTTCGGAGGTCGGAGTTCAACTGGCCAGGAAACCTTAGAGAGCAAGTGACACCACTCATGGTTGCTGATATCAAGTGGTTCAGATCACCAACTGTAAAAACCAAATAAATCATCGCTGATTATTAGACTCCATAGTCATTTATTCACTAGATGTTGTGAAAGATATAAACAATCAAGGGGGTGTTTGGCATTGTGAAATGAAAGTGATTACTTATATCGAATAATCAGAATCAAATATTCAGCACGCCGAATTTTGATGCACTTTTAGTGTAATCAGATACTCCTAAACTGATACTAAAAATTTACTCAGTATATCAGTTTCATAAAAAAAGACACCAGAAAATGATCAACAATCATAAGATACCACTTCTAAATTGCAATGCCAAACACCTATTATTCCAAAAGGATCGATGAAAAACAGAATACTTACAACTAGGATTGCTGAGCTTCAAAGTCCTGAAACAAATGTCATAGAGAGCCTCATTGTCAAGAACCATACATTCATCAGCATTTTCGACCAACTGGTGGACCGAGAGTGTCGCGTTATAAGGTTCCACAACTGTGTCAGATACTTTCGGTGAAGGAAAAACCGAGAATGTAAGCATCATTCGGTCAGGGTATTCCTCTCTGATCTTCGAAATCAGCAGCGTCCCCATCCCAGAACCTGTGCCCCCTCCAAGAGAGTGACAGACCTGAAAACCTGCCATAACATTAACCAAATGCAATTAGTAATCAATAAGCAAATTAACCATACTCAAGTTCCAAACACAATACATATTATAAAAATACTAACATTAGTCACACTTAACCCAAAGATCTCAAAAGGCAGTGGGACTCTAACTCATAAATCTCGCCAATTTATACTCGATATATAACTTTAAAAGAAGTAACTGGTCAATAGAGTACTAATTTCTCATTCAAATATGACTCAAAATTTACATATCAATTTGGCAGTCTATTCACGAACAACAAAAATCATCTCAAAAAGAAATGTCTATGTTTCATACAATTATACATGTTCAATACAGTAAAACCTCTATAAGTTAATAGTGTTGGGACCGGGATATTTTATTAATTTAACGAGATATTATTATATCGATAAATTAATAATTTATTAATTTAAAGAGGTTTTACGTATGACCATTAAATTTTCAAGTCAAATATACTAATTTAATTCTGATGTATCTTTGTAGAGCGAAATAAATTTAAAAACAAGTTTCAATTAACATTTTATGAATTAACATTCACATTTTATGAAAATAAAATTAACACTTTTATTACAATACGAGAAGACAACGACTCAACTCTTTAGTCTGATAAGGAGATTGTAAGATAAACTCAATATAGATTTGAAGTTCAACAAAAACAATTGACTATGGATTATTTTACTAATCTTAAGATTTTGAGTGTATTTCTCTCTCAAAACACACACACACACATATATACATATATATGAAATTTTAGTAATTATTAATTTATAGTTTCGTTGGGGTAATATATATACACCTGGTTTCAAAAAATTATTATCTTATTATTTTATTGATTGGGGTCTAAATTTGACTTATTCAAGTTGGACTGATAAATTATTAATTTTATCGAGGTTATTAATTTATCGAGTATTAATTTATAGAGTTTTTTGTATAATCATAAATTACCTATATAGATCATTTTATAAAAATGCAATAGTCCAAATAATTTACTCACTAATTCCTAATCTCCATACACAAATCAGATCTTCCAAATATAGTTTCACTTTCACAATATATCCATAAACAACAAAATTATCACAAATCATTTCACTAAACTTTCAGAATACATATTTCAATCAATCTTATATAATCAAACTATAATCACATATAAAACACGAAATATATATAATTTATAAAGATCAAACAGTAAGAACTCACATTTCAGATCTAGATCATAACCATAAACAGATGAGACAGCTACTAACCAAAAAACCGACGCGATCATTAACAAGAAAACCAAAATATATATACCTTGTAACGAGTCACAATTCTCAGCCTCTTTCCTAACAACATCAAGCACCGAATCAATCAACTCCGCGCCTTCCGTATAATGTCCTTTAGCCCAGTTATTCCCTGCACCACTTTGTCCAAAAACAAAGTTATCAGGCCTAAATATCCCACCATTCGCACCCGATCTTATACTGTCCATAGTCCCAGGTTCCAAATCCATCAAAACCGCACGTGGCACGTATCGTCCACCCGACGCCTCGTTAAAGTAGACATTTATACGTTCTAGTTGCAAATCACTGTTGGAACCTGTGTAACTTCCTGTGTGGTCTATACCATGTTCTTCGCATATTACTTCCCAGAATTTGGTTCCTATTTGGTTCCCACATTGGCCTCCTTGTATGTGAAGGATTTCTCTCATGATGTTTTTTAAGGTTTCTGTTTGTGTGTGTGTGTTACTGTGTTTTTAGTGTGTGTTTTCGTAAGGAAAGTTGTGGGGTATAAAATGGCGCCAGGGTGGTGAATGTGATTTTTTGGTGGTTTGAAAGTTTGGAATGTGTTGTTTTGGTACTTATGGTTTGTTTTTTTTTTTTTTTTTTTTAAACTTTATGTTATTGTTTTGTGTAAGTTCCTTGTGATCGGATTTACTTTTGACGTGTTTGACAAAACTAGCGGTAGCAAAATGTAGTAGTGTTTATATTTCAACGCTTTCTTGAGTAGCAATCTACAAACCCAGCGTTCAAACAAAATCCAGATAATCACACGCTGGTTGTCACACAAGCTTTACATTTTTGGTTGTTCCAAAGCGTTCCAAAATGTTGCGCTGAACATACCTTTTGAATGATTATGTCTTGTCAAGATTAAGAATTTAAATTTTTGCTGCAATTGGACTAGCTAGTTCATGTTGATAGGTGTTATCATTTATAACAAGTGCTAACTATATGTTATATTTTAGAAGTGTTCAGAACGATCCTACGATGATATGACTTATCTTACAATTCTATCACCAAACACTCTACCACTTTTATGTCTAAACCAATTAATATTTATCGATCCGATTGGGATCGCAAAATCTCTGATCATACGAGCAAGATTAATGTTTTGATAACCTTAGATTCGTGAGTCAATATCAACTTCGGTTCTTATTTTGAAAGAGAAATCGATTACTTTCTACTAAGGTGATAACCTGCAGTGAATTAATATGTGCACATAGTCGTAATTTTGTTGTCTATAACTATACACTAAACGAATATTTTGTTATTTAAAATTTATTAGTTAGTTAATTTAGTGATGCAAAAGCTTTTGGTAACTAAAGTTAAGCTACTGAATACCCATTTTGTTACACATAATCTAATGGCAGCTCACTAGAATGAAATCTTGGACTAGACTAAAGTAAAAAAGATAAGTAAATAAATAGGAATTATCCAAGTATATCTTTGGTAGAACATTAGAAGGGCTAAATTATAAATATATAAAGTATATGGACAAGACTGAGGATGTCATAAGTACGAGGGGTCGACATGCGACGGTTCATCACTCCAGAATAAACCGCTATATTAAATCGTGTGAGGAAATAAATTAAAAAAATTACTATTTTCTGAATAATTTAGGGACAAGAAAAGGTAACTCGTGATTTGGCATGTAGGGTAGTAAATGCATTATTATATTATGAATAAAATTTATTAAATTGTATCGTAAAAGAAATAAAACTATTTATAAAATTCGTTGACTATACAATATAACAAGTAATAATATTTCAATAACTTTGTTTTGAAGTTAAATATAGTGAAAATTTATAAATCTACAATTTTGTAATGTCTAAGATTTTTCTATAAAATTATATTTATCTTTTTTATACTTATATAGTTATAATACTTGTGCACATGCGAGGTTTTAAATAAATTTGTCATTATGTATTAACATCGATTAATATTTGTATAGATTTTTGTTGAATGAAAATTTTGACTTTGTTTAACTGGTTTGTGTTTAAGTAGATCTTTCTTAAATTTAACTATTACTATGTTCTAGATATTATATGTGTTTATGATCACGTAATGACATTTGAAAACATATGTGTTGTTGTTATATGTACAATTTCGTTGATTTATTCCTATCTCACGTGAGGTGTTGCCTTCATTTTGATATTTATATTCCCGTTAATAAAAAATTTAGCACTATTTAATTTTAAACTCGTGTACGCGTGTATTTAAACTTTTAAACAGAAATAACATGAGTTATTATTGAATGCAGATGATTAGAAAATAATTTTTTTTTTGTATCCTTATTTAATCTCATAAGAGGAATAACATGAGTCGTTCATATATTTGTAATCTCAGGTATTTATTTACATGTCATATTAACTCGTGTTTTTTTTTTTCTTTTTTTTTTTTTAATTTATAATTCGGTGCAAATAAATTAAGTTAATATAATGCAAATAATTAATTTAATATATATTGATAATAATATTTATAAATACCAACAATATATATGTTATATTTTTTTATAAAATATAAAATATAAAGAGTAATATATTAAATTTTTAAAGTTTTTAAACATATAAAGAGTAATATATTAAATTTAGAAAGTTTTTAAACAACATGAAATAAGTAAACTTAAGTTCATATAATATATTTAATTTTTTTTACTTTTATTGGCTAATATAAATGCTCAATATTGCAAAGTAGACAAAATAAAGTATTTTCATTGATTCAATTGAGTTTTTCAACTTTTTTTTTCCACTTTTTGAAAATCACTTATATCCGTAAGAGATAAATGAAATTAGAAAGCAAATAAGTAATTAATGTTATTACGTAAAAAGGATAACTTGTAATTAAACCCGTAAGAGATCAATGAAATTAGAAATCAAATAAGTAATTAATGTTATTACGTAAAAAGGATCACTTGCAATTAAACCTTAGCAAATATGTATCTTTGTAATCATTTTATGACTCAAGTTGTGTTATAAAACTTGAGAGGATCCTTGCCCAAATATTATATATGTCAAAGGTGTTTGTTCAAGTTTATTTTTAGGCTTATAGCCTTACGTGTTTTCTCTTATATTTTGTAAACCTATTTTTAGACTAAAATACACCGTTGGTCCCTAAATTTGTAGCGGAGGATCGCGATGGGATTTAAACCGGGCATAATCATCGCCATGCGGTCCAAACAATGTGAATTAAATGCCAAATCATCCCTTTGACCAATTCTCATTAGTCAAAGTCTGTTAAGGTTAGGTGTGCATGCATATGAGGGTAAACTCGTCATTTCATTTTTTGCTCTATTTTATTTCATCTTCATCTTCCTACATGGGCTAAACCCAGATTCCCATGACCTTAAACCTGAATCCGACGACCCTTGTAGACAATCATCATATATTGGTGGTAGTATGAGTGTGTAAGTTTGCATTTATGAAAACAAATAATTGAACATGTACACAACCTAAACATCACTAACTCATGAAATTTCATTCTTGGCATCCATAACATAATTAGCTTGCTAATCACTATATTACTTTTTGAGAGTAAACTGATTTACTTTTTGAGAAAGATCTGTATTGGGATTTAATTACGTAAATAAGAAGTGTTTTTCATGTTTTTGTTGATGTCGTTTCCTGCTGACACCAGTTCACTGCCGATACAATAGTCACTTCAAAATTTTCTGTTACATCTATCGAGGTAAATTAGTTCAGTGTACTTATTTCAGTTATCTTTCTATCTCTTTACGGTGATCCTTACAATCATCTATCGTTTCATAATGCAGGGCTGTACTTTGCTTGTAAATGATGAATTTTGCATACACTAAAACTTATAGTATGAGTTTATGTTTCTAGCAATACATTTCTCTGATGGGTACCAATTAGATCTACTAAAAATATTGGCAGAAGATTTTGCAACACCATACTTAGGGTAAAGGAATAATCATCCCGAGTTTGAGGTAGTATCTGGAGGCTTTTTTTATACAACAATTTTCTGCTCATATAATTGTCAAAGATGCCCTGCAATTCTCAGTTCTCTTTGCATTGTATACCTTGTCAATGTCTGGGTGTCATTGATCTGGTGTTCAGTATAAATAAGGCTGCGAAGCCCATCCATCGAAGCGTCTTGATCTTTTGCATATCGTCAAGAAAGTTGAGGTGGATTCACTAAGATCGAGCGGTGATAGTTTATTTTTTTATCTAGTTATTATAGTTTTCTAGAGGTTAAGTCTGTTATTTCTTCTTCTACGCGTATGTCTCTTCTTCGTAAATAAGGTGCTACAAGCAGTTGCATATCAAAAAAATGGAAAGGTGAGCTTATGCTAATTTGTGATATAGGCTGTAGATGATGTGAAATCATTACTAAGGCTTTTGGTATGTACATCTGCAGGTACAAGATAATTAAGGAAGTTGGTAATGGAAATTTTGGGGTTGTTTGGCGAGCATTAAATAAGAAGAATGGTGAAGTGGTAAAATCTCTCATCTCAGTATATCAGTATAGTTTTTTGGAACAAACCCTTCAATATAAAAGAACTTGTCAAATGTACCCATATGATTGCATTCCTTAAAGTTGATATATTGTTTTATAGGTTGCGATTAAGAAAATGAAGAGGAAGTATTATTCATGGGAAGAATTCATAAATTTGAGAGAAGTCAAGGTAACCTTGCTCTCTTGGCAGTTCTCAACATGACTTTTTATGCTACTTTTTAAAGTTGTCTCAAATGTAAATTTGAAAATTAACCATGTTAATATTCGAGTCACTGCGTAAGATGAATCATCCAAATGTTGTGAAGCTCAAGGAAGTCATCAGGGAAAATGACATTTTATACTTCGTATTCGAGTACATGGAATGCAGTCTCTACCAACTTATGAAAAATAGAGTGAAGCTTTTTTTGGAAAGTGAAATTAGAAACTGGTGCTTTCAAGTGTTCCAAGGTCTTGCATACATGCATCAGCGTGGTTACTTCCATCGTGACCTTAAGCCTGGTAATTTTCAAACAAAATATAGTTTATGATGCTCTTTGGAACACAATCGATTTCTAGCTTGTGATTTGTCGAATTCATATAATTTGGGGTTACCCACCTGAGGGCGGACAATTTTTGGAGTGGAATATGAAAATCATTATATTCATGGCACGAAAGTGATTAGCAAGCTAATTATGTCATGGATGCCAAGAATGAAATTTCATGAGTTAGTGATGTTTAGATTGTGTACATGTTCAATTATTTGTTTTCATAAATGCAAACTTACACACTCATACTACCACCAATATATAATGATTGTCCTGGTCGCCGGATTCGGGTTTAAGGTCATGGAATATGGGTTTAGCCATGAGGAAGATGAAGATGAAATAAAATAGAGCAAAAAGTGAAATGACGAGTTTACCTCATGTGCAGACACCCTAACCTTAACAGACTTTTGTAATGAGAATTGGTCAAAGGGACCGATTGGCGTTTAATTCTTCTTGTTTGGACCCGTGGCGATGATTATGCCTGGTTTCGTCCCATTGCGATCATCCGCTACAAGTTTAGGGACCAACGGTGTATTTTAGTCCCTATTTTTATTAGCTTATATTTCATGTTGTTCAAAAAATAGGTTTATAAAGTATAAATCAAGTAAAAGAAGCTCAAAAGTTAGCTTTTTAATTTTTTTTACCGGCTAGTTTCACGACCAATATGAAATAAGACATAAGTTAGGCTAGAAATTTTAACAAAGAAGAAGTTGTGCAATGTAAACATGGCATGATTAAGGAGGAGATGAACTAATCAACAACAATTGATTAATACATATTATTTGAAACAAGTTTAGACAAGTGACCTCTATATACTAAATATATGACTCATATTTAGAATAGACTTACAATGTCTAATACAAACATGATCCCAAAAGTATTACGTAGTAATTTTTTCAACAAACCAATAAAAAAACCTAAAAACATAGCGTTATCATATATTTGTCCTTTACAATCTTTATCTATGATAAGTTTTAACTGGACCATTTATTTACGGCTCCAATTATTAATGAATAATGATATGATGTGCGGCCCATGGCCTGCTAGTTTGACTTATTAGGTAGATTCCATTTGGCAAAATAGACAAATCGTGATGGTAGTAAATAAAGTATGCAAATAAACAAAAATGTTTCAGATTCAATCTATATAATATTGGTTAAAAAATCTTTTTGTTTAAGATCTATTAACTTTACTACAGTCATAAGAAAAACAACTGGGAGGATTAGAGGTATGTGACATATAGATATGCGATATATTAGAGGTATATGACATATTAGAGGTATGCGATATCAAAAAATTTAAATACGATCAACAAAATATTTGGTGTCTCATAAGTTGAAGCTTATTGATTTGATATATGGTTAAAAAAACGCCCGATTGCTGAGATCACAATTATTTTTCTCTTCATAAGACTCGTTTTTAGCTTTTGTGACATATAGAGTGAATGGTAGAGGAGAAACCAGTGAGAGTAGGTAAGAAGTTAGTTAAGGAGTTGTCATTCATAAGCATGTACGTAGTATTTGTGTAGTTGTTGCTTGGTACTGTAGTATTTTTGTTGGAAAATAATAATAATGAGATAATTTATAGTAAAACTTCAACAAGATGGTTTGTTCACAAAAGTGAAGATTGTTGAACACCACACGTACAAAACATATTTGATTTAGCTAAACATGTTTAATATGTTACGACATCGGTTAAACAAACTTTTAGAGTGTCGGCAAAACCTTTTTTCTAAATACAAACACATTATACAAAAAACAAAAAAAATATAATAAAATAAAATAAGAAGCTCCTAGCAATAAAATAAGTACCAAGTTAGATGATCACCACTGCTCATTTGACCCATCATGAGTCGTAACTTATTTAAAGTAATTATTTACTTGACCAATTAATTAACTTTATATATCCATTTAGCAAGTGATGTCCAGCTCAGTTGGATTGATGCATCTGGTTATAGTCTTCATGTGTGGGAGGTCAGGAGTTCGACTCCTACTATTCCCCATGTGGGGGATTTTTCTTGAATTGGCGGTAGGGTTCAATCCCAAGTCGACGCCTTAAAACACCTTAATGGGAACCTGGATGGGTGAGGTGAGGGGTTGTTATTCTCTTCGTTAGATGATTCGAACTCGGGTCGAGAGACTTGGTGCCTTGGTGGCACGCAAGATACTCCACTGCACCAAACTGCCGTTCAAAAAAAAAACTTTATATATCCATTATGATAGTTAACCTTCACATTAAGTTGTTGATTACTTTTTCATAGGGTGGTGATAATTCCAGCCGATTAGAAACATTGCAAAGTACATGGCTCCTGTCGCGAAAACAAGATGAAAGAATCCAAATCCATATGGCACGTCGTCGTCGTTTTGTGTCTCATCCTTTCTGAACTGCAATGTATTATTAAGTTCAGTTACATTTTTTCAAAACTAAATAGAACATGTAAGAAGAATTAGAGTCCAAAATCAATATTACCTAAAAGCATTTAGAATCGATTTTGGACTCTAATATCTCGCATATCTCTTACAATATAATAGTGTCTATATTACCTGAAAGCATTTATCATCGATTCCTGTTGAAAATGTAGCGATAACAATTGCAAGTACTGCAAAAACAAAACTCTGTCGACAAGAAGATGAACTGAAATAGTCAAGTTTTTAATCTTGAGCATCAAATGAGTTTTTTTAGCATTTGGATCTACACCAATACTAGTAATAACTTAGAACGCGTTGAAAGTTAAATGTATAAACTTTTAACCATTTTTGATTTTAGAAAGTTTATGTAACACCCCCAAATTAGTTTAGCGGAAGCATACGTGTTATTCGGGAGCGTTACGGGATTGGTGAATCATCACACAAGTAATAAAGAACGGAATACATACTCCGTTTGATTTCATAAAATAGATTTAAAACATTTTCTTACAACATAATTTAAATAAATGGGCACATCCCATTAGTTTTAGTGGTCCCAATGTAAAAACATCATTTTTGTGTAAAAACACTTCTTTAATACTACTACGACCATACATCCGCTCTTTGCCTTGCCTTCATGAACAAATCTTAAACACCTGAGAAAATATGCTAAAAGGGTCAGCTAAAAGCTGGTGAGTTCATAGGTTTAAGTTAAAATAGTAAGCTTGGACCATAAGCAAAGTCATATAATCATTACAACGAATATAATGTTATATGGATGAATGTCTATTACGTTAGCTCTAAGTTCATGCAACCGATAATCTGACAGTTTCGTATGCTAAAAGATGTCATACAATATAGGGCCCATAGCAAGTGTTTTGTCCTCAACACTTGGTTCCGACATGGTATACGTTTCGCCTTGGCCTAAGCATGGCCAACCGAACGGAGGAGTCACCCTCAATAGATCTATTTATAACATTCGCGTTTCCCAATGGGGAATTGACGAATCATGAAAAAGGGCATTCTCTAGGGACATAAGGGCTTAGGCTAAACCACGTAATAGTAATCATGTAATAGTTTTGGTCCATAAGATGTTTTGCATATTTCTCACCCCAAAATGTATAAAACAATTTATCAAGTAAAAGTGGGGCTATGAAACTCACCTTAGCAAATGTGCAATCCAAATGTGGGATTAGTGATGGTTGTGGAGCGGCACCGACACGCGACCTAGATAAGGAGGGCAATGTTTTAGTTCATCGTTTTTAAGTATTGCTTACTTAAAATGGTGCAATTAATATTACTCTTATATAATGGTTTTAAAATCAACCTTTAGTTTGTAAAAATAATTTAAGAGGTTTACTAGTAAGTATATGAATGTATATATACTCTTTCCATATTGACATTAGTATGGTTTTAAAATCCAAAGTTCGATTTAACAATTAATTAAAATGTTCCATTAGTAAGTATATAAATGTATATACACTTATTTAAGTTGACACAAAATGGTGTTGTCAAAATTATAATTTGTTTTCTAATTGTATTTAGGAAAATGCTCAAGTTAAATTTAAAGTCATCAATTTTAATGGACTAAGGTTTATCAAATAAGTTGCATGTGGCTACTTGTTTACACGTATTAATTGTTAGTTATGTGCGCATTGTTTTAAGTTATTTATTTTTATTTTTACTTGTTTGTTTATTATATGTGACAAGTTTTAAGCAAAGGGTAATTTTGAATAGAAAATAAATCGACTAAACAATGTTGAAATTTGATTTGTTTTTGAAGCGCTAAATTTTCAAAAGTTTAATTGATTGATGATTTTGGTACAATAGTGAGAACGGCCCACCCAATTTGACTTGACCATGGGGGTATAAGGAGGGAGCGCATTAAATCGTGACCCTAAAGAAGGAGGTTGTTGTTTCAAATACGACCGAATTCTCCGCTTCCTTGCGAGTAAAATTGAGTTACCAAGTAGGCTATGCGCACAAAATCATCTTACTGCTAATTAGCTTTAATTCCATGCGCCACTTTTGTGGTAATTATCCCAAACACTAAGTCTTTAGACTTATGCAAAAGTACGATATAATGGACGATAATTAAAGGTAAATTCCTTGATTGGCGAAACCAATACCTCAATCAAAACTTTGATAATTTAATCTTTATGAATTGGTTAATAAAAAGTTTGTATTAAAAATTTATGCTACAAGATGAATGCATGATATCTTTGTACATATTTGATTTGACACCATAAAATCAAAACTAGCACCCTTTATAAATTAAGTTAAGTGCCATCTAGTTAAAGGAACACTTGAAGTTGCAATTTACGCCATGTTAGAACTTGGCAGATTGTGACGGAAAGGTAAATCTTTATGTAAAGTCGACCTTACATGAACAAATTTGCGCTCTTTAAGTTAGACGACTTAAATTGAGTAGCAAGTGAGACCGGACTCAAGGCACAAGATGGGATAATACATGTTTACATTTGCAATAGCGTTGAAAAATGTAAATCCCATAATGATCTAGGAATTTGAAAATGTTTGTCAATTATTATTCGACAAATTACCCTATTATATGCTTTCGTTACTAGCAGATCAACTGATGTAATGGAACTATGATAATTTGGATCCTAGTTTTCGAGAAAATTCTATGGTTACATGAATATTACCTTGGGTATTTTATTTTATTGAAAAGTTTAATTATCGAAAATACTAAAATGAATTTTGCTAATTCTTTAAATGTATTAATGCAACGTTAAACCGTAAAAGTAGGTTATTTAAATTGATCTACACCTGCAAGGGTTTTTGGTAGAGTCAACTTTACTAAAAGAATAAACATAGTTCTCTTTTCATAAGAAAGAGTGAAATTCAATCATATTTCTTTTCATGAATGAAGAAAGGTATGATAGACAAATTAGAATTGTCTAAATTCTAAATACATAACTTGTAAGTAGATTTTAATAGTTAAGAAAATTGCATATTTTATGAGTTATTAAATTAGAAGCTAAACTAATTTATCGTAAAATTGGTAAAAGACAAACTAGCATATTTTATCTAGTTGTTGTGCTTTGACCATTTAAAAGTACTACTTACAATTGTTGGAATAGTAAAACTATTAAGAAAGAAATTGCATGCCCAATTTTTGAAGTTAATAGCATTAATGGATAATTCATCATCTACATAGTAGAATACACTCTTTTAGTACATAAGTAATTGTTATGTATGGACTTTCTCAAAAGTGTAGGGAAGTAAATAAAACACTATTTTCTTTCACTGGTTAATGAAACACTTAAAATGTTGTCAAATCCAGTGGGAGTATTGTGTTCTTATTAATGAATAAGGAATTAATGTAATGATCTCTAATTCAGTGGGAGTTACAAGCTTTGTCATCTTAGTAGTAACTTAGATTATCTCTAGAATGTCTTAAGATAATTACTTTCCACTTAGATTATCTCTAGAATGATCTCTAATCGATCCGCTCGAAATATCGAGTTACCGGCTCGACCAACGGTCAACCCGATTTTCTATTAAAAATAAACCCGATCGGTTTCGAGAACCGGATGACCCGGTCACTTAAACCCGACGGTTCTAACCGTACAACCGCTTTTTATATCCATTTTAATTGACCTGTTTTTTGGCCGGAATCGGTTCAACCGTTAACCCGGCCCGTCGAATCGGGTTTCTTGATTTTTATGTTTTTGGCATGAATGTCTAATTCAAGCACATATATGTTTGAGTATAAAACAGTAACGAATAAGTTATTTTTTTTGTAAAGAAATTATACCCGTGAAAAAGTAAAAATGATAAAAGTTTATGTACGTGAATAAGTTGTTTCAGTTTGATGGATTGGACATAACAGTTTGTTAAGCTTAAATTTTTCAAGTCAATTAGTCGCTATACTTGAAGAATATAGAAATGGAAAAGCTTCATTGATCTAACAAAGACAATGACGGAAACTTGTCATTTTTATTCATATAAAAGGAAGACCTATATATAGCCTTTGTCAATAAATCAAAGCTAGCCATGTATATGTGAACCAAGTAAATGAACGATTAATCAACAATACTTACATTTTTTTTTAATTAAATTGCGATTTTATATTATAATTATAAATTCTTTCAATTTACATAGAGGTGCAAGACAAACGAAGACAAGTCATGTAAGAACCCTTTTGAATCAAAGCCAATTCTTTTAAAACTACGTTTGCAGATCTGGTGTCATAACATCGCTATGCATAACTCGTTGACTCTGTTGAGAGCTCCATGACATTTAGTGCAAAGAAACCAAAAGATTAAATACGAAGGAATAAAAACATGTTGATTTTCAATACACGCTTTCTCGTGTTTCGCCACTTCAGACAGCGACTTTCAAATCAACTTATTCTAGTGTATATTTCAAAGCAACTTGTACATCTAAATATGTGCAGTAAAAAAAAACATTAATTGTGTTTTGTAAAGTTTCAACATAATAGAATTTGTAATATTCAATGTTGGTGCAATCTACGTCCCCCATCGAAAGTAAAATTAAAAATATGTATGCATATATACATTAAGGTTAAAACTTTATCAATTGATCGTACGTTGCAATGTAGTGTACATATTTAGTTATAGCCAATAATTAGTTGCCTCTATTTATTTTATTTTATTTTATTTTTATTATTATTATTATTTTTTCAATTTTGCTATAGAGACCTAAATTCATTTTGTTTTACTTGGTGTACATTATAGTATATATTAAGCAATGCATCAGAAGCTACAAGATGACACAAGAATCACAAGATTTATGCAATGCACGATGTAACAGAGTTTACAAGATATCATATGTACTAACAAAAGACGCAAAAAAAAAAAAAAAAGGATTTTATATTACTATTTATTAACGACAATCACCCTTAAAATAAAAATTCACCATGCAACGCCATGACCAAATACTCGTATGTATCTATGTTCAATATATAGTGGCCTATCAATTTTCATTTTGAGATTTGTGGCACCAGCCAAAAATATTGTCACACTTTATAATGGGCTATGGTGTAAGTAGAAAATTATTCAATTCAATAATATACAATTTTCACTTAATTCAATTTTACTTATCATTTTCATACTTTCACTCTGCGTCACAATGTAAAGCCCATACAACAAGACCCATGTATTATTAGTGATTACAAAACAAAATCATTTGCTCAACGGCAGTTCAACATATCAGAGACGTAAAATTTAATGTTGTTGGATGGTCTAACTCAATTTAACATTGTCTTTTCTACATAGCTCAATAATTTATGGCTAATGATTTCAGACACTCTAAAAACTTAACAGACACTCAAAATACAAGCAATTGAAACATAATTTTAATAATGTACAAGTATTTGATGCATAGATAGAATGTCCTAATCAATCTTCAAAGTGTGCAAATAAATTCTCATAATTTATTAGTGTACAAGTACCTAATTTAAAATTACCACATAATGACCTAGTGTTAAGGTATCTAATCTCCTCACAAGAGATTTGGGCTTCAAAGGCTACTAGGTACACATTTTGGCGTGGCTAGAGAAAGACTCGCAACAATCACATGATATCCAAGTCAAAACTGTACAACTGAGTCAAAACTCATCTTTTAACTTTCTCTTCAATATACCCTAATGCATGCTTTGTGTAAATAATATTGAATTTTTACAAGTATATGACTTCTTATCAATGGTTTTTAAAAGAATGTTGCATTGAATAAATTATAAAATATAAAATATAATATTGTTAATCTGGTAATTTATGCACATATATGTTTGAGTATGAAATTGTGATGTTAAAAACTAGTTTGTGTTGAATTGAACATAACATATTCTCAAGTTGAGCCTTTAACGTTATTTAGTCAAACCATTTTTCATTCCCTTTTAACCTTTTGATTGGAATTGCATCAAATGACCAACCCTTATTTCACAATTCCTTTTTATAGCCATAAAAGAAGCAAAATGCGGTCTCAAATATAGGAGAAAAGAAAAACTGAAGCAGAGGAACACATACCTAATGTTTTTTATACGATGTTAAACTAGGGTCCAATCAAACAGCAAAATAGGCCCAACATATAAGTACTCCATTAGTCAAACAACGATGTGACTTGATTTACAAAACTTGTTTTGTGTTTTTTTTACTTCATCTCATATATAGTTTAATAATCGAAATAGGAGTAACAAATTATACATACAGGAATTTATTTCTTTGAAAATATTAGACTTGTAAATTTATAGTGGGTGAAATTTTGTCCCACATCGGAAGAAAACAAAATAAATATTATATATATACTAGGTTTGATTGTTGCGGTATTAAATGTGAATTTTTAAATGTACATGGATCATGATGTTCATCTCAAGGATTTTATATTTTTACACACAAATGTTAGTTGTATTTTTGGGTAAAGAATCTTACCCTGATAAATATATTAACACCAAAAAATAACATTAACGTACAAAGGAGTATGGTTGTGTACCATATTAACATAAACGCTCTAAACAAGCGTGAAAACTACACCAACTAGGTTTGACATGCCAAACCTTTAACAGCCTTACGTAATTCCTTCAACATAATATAGAACAAAAGAAAACCCCGTGCATGTATCCCTATACATGCACGTCCCAAACAACCCTATTGAGAACCAAACATACAATGACCAGTGATGATGTTTACACGCCATTAGTCATAATATACTTCGGAATTTGCCACTGATCCAAGCAACGCACAACACTTGCAGGATTTTTGAAATGGAGGGACATTAACTTGAGCCTAACCATATATATTATAGCATCTCTTAACTGCTCAACCTTGCGCGACCTTTTCTTGAAAATGCGATTGTTTCGCTCTTGCCAAATAAAATAAGCCGACGCCGCAACAACAAGTCTAGCAATAACACTTTTAGCTGATCTCTTATGTGAAACAGGAGTTAAAGCAGCAACAATGTTCTCCATACGAGAAAAATATTATCCATAAACGCACAGGAGTTAAAGCTGCAAATGTTAGTTGTTTGAATGGCTTTTTGTTTATCTTTGTCTCTTGCTTTTAAAGGGTATAACATTGCTTTACTAAACTAAAAAGAGAAAAATTTAACCTATTGATGTTAGCATATGGGAAAACTGTTATATGCTGTCTTCAAAGTTCAAAGCATATTTCTTAGACCATTTTGCACTTGCCTTTTCAACTGCTTTGAATGGGAATTGTGCCTTCCAACAAACTAAAAAGTAAATACAAGACTGTGAACTATCTACAGCAAAGCATGCTACTATTTAAGTATTTACTCAACCTAGCTAGTCGCTTTCACGCTACTTTGTTTAACTGTTAAGGCGGTTTGACCATCTGCTACAATTATAAGTTGAAATTATATTTTTGATGTTACACGTAATATTTCAAATACGTCATGTTATATCTAAGTTGAAATTACCTCTTCGATGTTCCACATATGTATAGTTTTGTACTAATATAAGTTATTTCAAAGTTTTATAGATGACTTCTTATATAAGGTTTCTGCAGAGATGTTGCTTTAACTAAATTTCAAAACGAATATAGATGTTTGTCCTGCTAATTGATATATATTTGAATATCTGATTCTAATGTGCAAAATGTTGTGTTGAATTAATCATAATTTTTTGAGAAGATGTGTATGTAAATGCTACTTGTTATCATAAACTAAGCTGTAAGGACCCAAATTTCTAACAAAAACATTTATAACTTTGTATAAAAGGTTAATAACCATAGATTATGTAAATATTTCAATAGCTTTACCATCAAGTTACTCATAACTGTGTGGACTTGTTTAACTTTTTCAAAAGAGTGTTGATTGACACACTCTTACATTTGATCCGCACACTCCAATGTATAATCTTTAAAAGCAACATATGATAAATGTATAACCAACATAGTTGGAGCGCAAATCAAAACGAAAAGTGCAAATCAAGAGCCTTTTCAAAAGGGCACTAATTCACACTTATAAATTTAGTTTGAGTTCTTTGCTAACAATATAGTCAACAAAAATAGAGTAACTCAAGTAATAAAAATTTATTGTAGTGATCTATGAAGTAGTAGTAAACCTGAATGGTGTTTATTTTTTAAAACACATAAGTTGATTATCAATATCATGTATTGTTATCACTATAATGAATGAATCATATGTTACGACACATTAAGCAGTTGTAGAAGTATATGTTTGGGACATTGGGGTGAAATTTGTCCCGCATTGGGAAAAAACAAAATAATTGTTTGTATATATAGTTGACTGTTAACCACTACTTATGAATTGGTGTTTGATGCTTATGAAATCAATAACATGTTGACTCCAAAAGTATCATACACCTCCTTTTAACTGTTTGTTTTATTGTTATTTTTGCATAAAGGTTTTCATTATATCTAAAGTGTGCAGTGAGGGATCTTTATATTATATTAAGACTAACGTAACTTTTGATTTCGTTTCGTTTCATGTTATTTTTGAATGTGTTTGATTTATTATGACTAGTGTAAATTTCGATTTCGTTTCGAGTCAAATTGGCCGTCTGATAACAACTTGAATTAACCTTTTGAAGTTAATGTTTGATGCTTATAGAATCAGTAGAACGACAAAATACATCGAACCCGACACTTTTTATGATTACATGTACTAACTATTTTTTTCTATTACAGATCGAACTTTCAAAATTCGATTATTGTGTGTATTTGTGACCATTTTACCCTTAATTTTTTCAAATTTCAAGGGTAAAATGGTCATTTTACATGCAAAATAGTGACAAAATACATATATGATCGAATTGAAAGCTCAAGACATACAAAAAAAAAATGATTACACACAATCACATAAAGTGTCAAGCTCACGATTTTTTCATTATTCGCTCTAATCTATAACATGTTCCAAAAGTATCATACACCTCCTTTAACTTTTGTTTTATTGTTATTTTGTATATGTTTTATTTATTAAGACTAATGTAACTTCCGATTTCGTTTCGTGTCATGTTATTTTGAATGTGTTTAATTTTTATGACTAGTGTAACTTTTGATTTCGCCTCGAGTCAAGTTGGCCGTCTGATAACAACTTGAATTAACCTTTGAAGTTGATAAACATGTTTGACTTGCCTTTT
>CM040242.1:145362984-145445999 GCA_022545495.1 Chrysanthemum lavandulifolium
TTTACAACAATTATTTGTAGTTTTTAAGAGCTTTTTAATACTATTTTTAATAGCTTTTAGCTGCTGTTTTATAACAGGATTCGGACCGTTTGGACAACGTAAATATGGAGCTTTTGTCTGATGTTTTTACAGCTTTTGTGTGATGTTTTTTTACAGCATTTATATGCTTTTCTACAACATTAATTGGTACAGAAATATGAGTTTTTGGACAGCAAATATATGGTTGTTTTTACAGTATTTTTACACCTTTTAACTGCTCTTTGCATCGAAAACAGGTTCGACTAATATATGCAAAATGCACCGCAAACCATAGTTACAATATTACGTGTTTTCAAGCGCTGATCTAGCGGCAATTTTTTTTTATTCTCATGTCAATATTACCATTTGCTTGCTTAAGGAGAATTTCGTCTTTTTTATCCATTAAAAGTTAACATTTTCTCACTTAAAAGTTAAACAAAATTAACCATTTTGGTTTTTCTTTTCAGGTTTATCTTTGCCTTTCATTATATACATCAACACTTATCATCGATGATGATGATGATTAAGAAATACCATGCTTAGAAAATTAAAAATTGAGCCATCAAACAACATGTATGTAATGCCATTTATACCATCTAATAAGTAATGACAATGTACATAAGTCATCTAGATACATGTATAGTTTTCTTTTAATATCCGCCTTAATTACCAATGATTGAGATTATCTATGAAAAGAAAATGAAAGATTAACCAAAAAGGTATAACAAGAATTACTTTGGTTACTTGGTATTGAGATTATTTATGAAAAGAAAATGAAAGATTAACTAAAAAAGTATCACAAGGAAATGATGCTTATAAGTATGTGATGATATGCGTTAATGAGTAATTGATGCGCGTACGAAGCGCGTTCGGGGTCAAAGGAATTTCCTTTTCGTCGAGCAAATTTTTCAACACCCTAGGCAGTGAGTCTAATCGTTGTAGTGTAGTATTGGGTAAACCTCGGGAGTTGATATAGCTTTGACACGAAAGATAAAAAGATCGATGAGTAAATGAAAATTGGCGATTGGTGATTGTATGGAGGCGTAAGTATAAGAAGAGTCTACGCGATTTGCATTTTACATTGTACAATATTGATACAATATTTATTTAAGAACCCAATATAATAAGATATGATGATTGTTTTTGCGGCTTTGACATCGATTATCAAGTAGCGAAAGCCCAACTTGGTGGAGATGTCAAAGTAACAGTCTGATTCGGTGTGCAACTTTTAAGAATTGCGGTGACATCTAAAATCAAATGAGATTTGCTTTAGTATGGTGAAAACAGACACTATTTAGCGCCAAATTGCCCATAATGACGTCTCTAACCAAGTAACCACTCATGGTACGAATTGGAATGGAACGCTGAAGAAGAAAAAGATGCCGAAAAACAACGAAGGGATGCACTTGCTAAAGACCATGCAAAGCAGCTCGCTTCGATGCCAAAGCTCGATTTTTTTATGACCATTCGAAATTGAAGAGAGTGATATTGACACCGTCGATATTGAAAGCTTTGACTATGACAATGTACATCTAGCATGGTCTTGGTCGTTTCCAAAATTTAATTTTAGTTTCTGAGAATGGTTTTATTTTCTTTGATCTTTGTGTTGTTTCCAATATTAAAAACTTAATGTTTCTAAAGCATGTTTTATTTTTATTTAAAGTTTTGATATGTTTGAATTATATATGTCATTTTTTAAAATCATAATCTGCAACAATGAATATAAATGAACTTCAAATGTTATTATTTTTCAAAAAAATTTAATAACAAATTAAATAAAAAAAAAATTAAAGTTTAATAACAAATTTTATTAGGAAAAAAAACAATATTCTGCCTTTAAGACGCATAACTTTAAGACGCATAAACCTTATTGAGCTAACTAAAAGGGTATCAAGTGTCTTTATTAACGTTTATGTGTTGAGCGGTCATATTTTGTAAATAGAATTGCTGTTACAAGACATTCTACCGGGCGTTTGGAGGATATGTTGCTGATGTTGTAGCTGCAATTGATCATGTTTGTAAACATTAATCATGACCACTAAAACATACCAAAAATGTAGTATTTAAAAAATGCCAAAAATAATGTCTTTATATATGTCATTATATGTGTTAACAGGCGGTTTATGATGGAGTTGCCATTATGAATCTTTCAGTGGGACCTAACAGTTCACCGCCACCAAAAATTACATTTTAAACACATTTGATACTACACTTTTGTCCTTTGTCAAAGATGGTGTATTTGTTGCATAAGCGGTAGGAAGTGAAGGCGATGTGACTTCACACAAATGTACCAGTTTTTTATTTATCATTTTGGGGTGTTTGATACAGGTTTTATAACGGATAATCTTATTTTAAGTTGCGATACTCAGTTTTTGGGTTTAGAATTCTGGTGAGATGTGGAGGAAATATTGAAATGTAACTAATTAGTTTCGTACCAGCGGCAATAAATGGCTATAAAAAGTGTAATATGAGATTGCTTACCACTATTTCAACTCATGTAACGGCTCTTACTTCTATTAAAATAACAAGAAACTTGTCTTTTTTTGTCAATTATTATGTGAGTTTATAAATGATCCAAATATGTTACTCAAACACTGATTATATGATTATTACAACTCTAAATGATATCTCTCGCACTCCATGTTAAGGTTTGGTGCTTTGAGCTTCTTGTGTGTACATTGCTATGCGTAATTGAAGTGCAGGAACAATAAGTAGATTGAAAGTCATATTATATACAATTGAATAGCCTTTCTCCTATTATCCTAATCATTAGGTCCATCATTTTTGTTACCTTGGTTAGATCGGCATTAATGGCTGGTGATAGTGATGAGTACGCATATCAGTGGCTTTAGAGGTGTACCTTATTGGGACTACATGTCCGATATTGTGCTAACTAAATGAAAACTATGTTCCTCGGTACTTTATCTCAGACTTTAGCTGGTTTTGGTTACCCTAAATCAATAGTTGTTGGGATTTTGCATGTGCCTGAGTCATTACGTAGTTATACATATAGTTTCCCTGTCAATTGAGTATAAGTGGATGGTGTTATGTTGTTGAGGTTTCAACTATAGCAGGTGGATCAAAAAGATAGCATAATGATATATAGGATACTAATATAAAATGTAAATGTGGTCATTACATTTACAAATGCAAGTCTGTAGTATATAAAGGATGGAAATACTAATAATAAATACCGCTTTGTAGGATCCAAACAATTAGATTAACGATAAGTATATAGGCAGATATATGTATTCAGTTAGTAGTGAAGGTCCTTTTGCATATGTTCATGTGAGACCAAAACGAAGCTTGCATCTAAATGAGTAGGAAGTGATGAAAATGAGACAATCATAGATAGCTGGAAATCATTGGAAACCTATCTTTTCAACAAACACATAGTCATGTAGATGAAGTTGATAGCTGATAGAGACAGTAGTTGCTATGTCCAATAATTCTGGACCACTAATTATGATACAACAACTAAAGGGAAAAGAAAAAGGTAACAAAAATAAGGCATAGCTATATAACTGAAAAGGATATCTGATAGAAATGGTAACTATCTAAAAGCTAATTAGGTACTGGTGTTGGTAACCTAATAATGGCAGTACATGCTCAAGAATTATGGACTATCAATTATGGTACTACAGCTAAAGGAAAAAAAGGACTAAAAATAAAAACCTTTTGACTATAGATCGAATGGAGAATATTAATGAAATTGTAATCTTAAATTCAGGTTAACAAGCCATATCTCCATTCGGCTACTAAGGAAATCGTCATCTTTTGTCTGTATCTGATATCACGTATATGATATCACATCGTCTTTATAAAACCATCCAACCATCCAACAAGTCTTTAAAATAGTAAAACTAAAAAGTTATCACATCTGTATTGTTAAGCAATTTCATTTTGTTCACAATGAAAATTATACATCAAGCTCACCTTCGTTAAAAATAATTTTCCGTTTACTAACACCATCAAAATTAAAAAAAACAACAAACAAATGATTAAAAAAATGCCCGACCAATCTTCTTATAATATTCTATGACAATTTTTTAAAACATATTTACGCTAACAAAAAACAACAAACAAATAATTATAAGTCATGCCCGCCCATTGGGCGGGCTTCGAATACTAGTATATATATATATATATATATATATATATATATATATATATATATATATATATATATATATATATATATATATATATATATATATATATATATATATACTAGTGTAAAACCCGTCCGATGGACGGGTATGTTTAATGATTTTTATTTTTAGGTTTTAGTAGAACAAATATATACTAAAAAGTAATTAAAAGTTAAATTAAACAATTTACTTTTGAAGGTGTTGGCTAACGAAAAGTTGTTATTTAAGTATGGTGTTTTTTATTATTGTTTAAAATGTATTAGTTTTTGTTTAGTTGTAAGTTTTGTTCTCGATGGGCGGGCATGTGTTATAATTTTACTTTTGATGGTGTTGGTTAACGGAAAGTTGTTATTTAAGTATGGTGTTTTTTATTATTGTATCGTTGGCATATTTTTCTATAGCAAATAAAACAAGTTAACAAAAAATAATATATAAATGTACCAATTTTATAGTGAATGTATTAACACAGAAAACTAATAAACGTTAAATTTTATTCAACAATTAAAATATAAAAAGTTATTTGTAAGAATATATTATATGATTTAAACTCAAATGCAAAGATAGCTTCTTTTTATTTTGCGTAATTACCATCCTTATATACAACAATTTTTGAATAAAGATTCTTTATATAAAACAGTTATTGTTGATTTTGCGTAATTACCATTCTTATCACATCAAAGAATTTACAATCCTCACTCTAGAGAAAGTAACATAAAGTTGCTCATGGGTGAAAACTGGCCTGTAGAGAAACAACTCAACTTGGGACAATGTTTGACTTTAACTTTTAATAATAGTCAATACAAAGCAGTAAAGCACATCGAGAAACTGAGAGTAGCATAGCCCACCTATGAATATCGTTGAAAAAATAAGTTTACAAAAAAAAGAATGGAAAAAAATGTTTATCTCATACCATGAAACAATAAAAGTTGCTTTTATATCTTTTCCATGTCATCCTGCTTCATTTTCGGTGACTTAACTGCATTCGCTAGTTTGCTTTCAATCAGAGACACCTGTATTGAACTTGATGGAGCATTTAGTTTATATAAATCGATAACCAAAAGTCAAAATAATGATTCATACAATAATAACCAACCTCGTCATTGAAGGTGTTGATAAGTTCCGTAAACTTCTTAATCTCCTCCTCTTCTCTTGATATCATTGTATCTAAGTTAGCCATTATGGAGCAAAGACGTATTGAAGTCTCTTCCTCAGGTGGTAAATTCAAAGTTGTAATATGCAATAACCTACAAGAAAATGGGATAACAATTGTGGCAGATTACATAAATAAATAATAGGCGAGGTTATATAGCTTATAAATCCAACAATCAAGTCTAAAGAACGTCTCTTACCTCCACAGACAAGATCCACTTATAATGGGATTTGCATTGTAGCTCCGGGTGATGGTCAAAGCATGTCCTGCTTGGAACATAAACCATTTTTCATCTTAGAAATAGAGTTTAATTATTTGAAATGAAGGACGTTATTAAAAAAAGAAAAAAAGTTGGTATATCAGATACATAAACATACCCTCCATACAGAAGGTTGTTCCCTAAAGTTGTGAGTCCAATGGATATCAGGATTGGAAGCTGCAAGAGTGCCATAATTGCTTGCAGCACTTGATAATATACCTAATGATTGAGTTTCAAAGTTTGAAGAATCAATCTCAGTTTTTTCATGAGAAGGATGTGTTTCAAAGGATGATGATTGCTTTCCAAATTTTCTTTTGGGTGGTCGCGTAGATCCTGCAAAACAATGACAATAGTGTAAGCACAAATTCATAATATATAAATAAAACATATATCTACATACTACTTGCAAGACTTCATTCTGATTCAAATATTTATGACAACCTCTATGTTTATTTGAAAGCTCTAGCTAGAAATGAATTAGATATAGAAACCAAGGATTGTATAGCGAGATTAAATATATGGTAGATAGGCTACTGATGTATTGGTTTTGAAGATTGAGGCACAATTACAATGTGTCACCAGAGATCAAGGATTCAGTGGTGGGTGAAACGTTCTCAAGAGGCAATTTGAAACATCCTACAAAGATGAATAGGGAAACAATGAGAGATTCCCCTACATTGGACGCAACAATATTGTGGTTTGTGAATTAACGGCGGTAAAAGGTATGGAATCTATTATTTTATACACCTGATCCACAAGCGGCCCTTGGAAATTTTCAATGAGTATTAATTGGATGGTTGGGCGGATATAGCACTTAGGAATAAGCAACTTATATTTCATCATGCTCGCATTGCAATGCAAAAACGTTACCTGGATTTGGGCATACAGATTCGGCAATTGGTTGCGATTGAAAAACCTAAGAATGATACGGAGTATATATTTTTTAATTTGACAACTAAAGCATGATATATAGGGCTGTTAGACTTGACTTTGGTTTTTAAGTTTTAGTTTCATCACTTCTATGTTCTCGCTAGCTTTTTTGATGAATTTTTTCTCATGTGAAAGTCATACATGCACAAATGTTCCATTTGTGGCCATTGAAGTTGGGGGCTTGAAGAAGAACCAAGTAGAAGAAAATAGGACATGTTGCATTGACCACTCTAGTTGTGTCCACGCATTATCAGCTTCTGAAAGTAACTCATTATCAACTCCATCCTCCACCAAATCATTCCCTGACTGTATTTATCTTCATGCCAAATAAACAACAAATACAATTACGGTTTTCATTGATTAGATCCAAAGCATTACATTAGTACTGATAAGCAATATTGTCCCAATCATCCCTGTATATTTTAATAGGTCTAACTTCGGCCTTTTAAATTACCCATGTGACCCATTACGTATCAAACACTTGCTAAGTTGACCCATTTATATATAAACCAATGGCGGTTGTTTTTGCTGCAGTGTATACACACAAAGGTGTTAAAAGTAGCGTATGTCACCTGATATTTTGAAACCAGATGTGGCGTTATACAGGTTTGTACAAACAGCGGTAATATGAACATTTTTTTTATTAAGTCGATGCATTTTTAAGTTAGTAACAGTTTGATCATGTCTAACCTTAAGCTCCTTTTTAGCTTCCTTTCATCATAGTTCACTTTGTCTTAGTATAGCGCATGCTATTTCAACTCTTCTTCTATATCCTTTCCTTCTATATATTTTTCCCAAAACTTGAAGATACAATGAAGATCTTCTAGGCGTAAAACGCACATGAAACAAATAATTCGATCGCTTGACTCCACACTTGTAGTTCTGAGATGATCAAGAAAATTATATAGTGATTAACATGGTGAATCGATTATCCAACCCGACCATTTTTTACACAATGCCACTTACTCAAGGCTAACAACTATGCTAGATTGAGAAAAGAGATAACATGGTCTTGCAATTGGAAGAAACAATGATTCATGTACTTGAATTTTGTTAATCAAGTAATAGGATTTACATGTACCATATGCTTATATTGGCTTTATAATCACACACACGTATTCGAAAAAAAAATTAATAAAAGAATGATCTACTATAACAAAAGGTGAATTCAAAATTATAAAGGCAAACAAAATACAATAAAGTCTTTATTTGAATATGCATACCAGCTCCTTTCTGGGAAAGCCCAACCACCCAGAGGTTGCTCTGGTAGTGTTCGATTTTGGCATAACGTCTCTAAAATCCAAACACCCCTTTTCATTTATATATATTATCTTTGGCATCATTTGAACAACAACTAAACACGGGGAATGGTTTCATACTCTTAGACCACGATGTAGAGGAGCCACAAAATTTATAAAAAAAGGATCATTTCATGTTATTATTTTAATAATGGTCATATGGGGTTTGATGGAAAATACGTCAATGATAACAGATTACTTTCCGGAATTGTAAAACAACAATTGTTGTTTTTTTGTTATAGCATAAAAGTTTTTTGTTTGTTGTCGTTCCAAAAAAAAGTTGTGTTTGTGTTGCACAATTGTTTTGTTATAAAGTGACCAATCATGTATCGATTTCTATTATGATTTACGGACACTGACCTCACAAAGCATAGATAGTTTTTGTAGCATCATGAGCTTCTTCTTTCGAATTCTCACTATCCATAATCTTGTTTAAACCCACATGGCAATGTTAAACACAGAAACATTAACATCTTTATTAGCTTTAACATCATTCCGTTAGAAAAAACCGAAAAGACAGAAATTAGAATCAAATGTGTATTTGGCATTGCGGCGGTCTCCTGTTTTGGGTTAGAAACAGACTCCGACATTTACTCTTCAGAGGTCAAATAGTCAGGTTAGAAGTAACGCCAACAAAACATATTGGGGTTTTTTTGCTTGCTCATTTAACCCGTTTATGTTTTTTTGAAAAAAAAAATGAGAAACCAAATAATCAGTTGTAAGTAAACGCAAAGCAGAAAACAGGACTACCTACTTAAGTAATTGGTTGATTTGAGGTCTACCTTGAGCCTAAATGTGTGAAGCTACTAAAACTTGATATATTAACAAAAATGCAGATAGGTCAAGTAGGTTGAAAGTGGTCAATGGATTAATCAAGTGATGTAACATTTTCAGTTTTGATGAAAAAAATGGATCATTATTACAACTATTGTCTTTTGTCTCTTTCCTTGAATTCTGAAACAACCTGCTCTTTTTCCTGAAGTGAGCTATGAAGTTGACTCAGTTGTTTCTCCAGCTAATCTACATGATCTTCATGCTTTACATCTCCTTTTACAGAGTGATTAGCAGCAGTAAAAGTTGTCGATTTAGGGTTTTGGGAAGGGTAGCGAATATTGATAGGAGACTCAAAAAAGGGTTTAGTTATGCCCGTGATGTTTTCTTCCCATAATACCACAATTGGTCCCTCCATGTGGCGAGATCACAAGTCATGACAATATCAGAGTTAAAATCAACTTTGGAATTTAGGTTGCCGCTAATTGGAAAATCAGTGCCATTAACTTTATACACATTCAACTCCTTTCCATGTTCATAAAACATTATTTGTCTCCATAACTTCTCCATATTTCCTATTGAGGGTGTTGCGTAATATGAAATCTTACATGCATAACATAATTGCAAAATATCATTATTTGTAATCGATCAAAAATAAAGACCAAAGCTCCAACTTACAACCTAAATTCATTTACACCAGAATAATCCCACCATTTATAGTTAATCTTGTGATTGAAGACCCTACTATGAGATAACCTAAGTTCTTTAAGTGCAAGCGCATTCATGTGATATCTCTAAACACCTTAAATATCATACACACATTAAACTAAAATATTATACAATTACACGAAACACAAAAGCTAGCATGAGAACAAAATAATAACTTTTGTAGTGACAAAAAAAATGTAGGACATTGTCACACCCCCAAATTACCTGTTTTGCAGCGGAATGGAATTCACGGGATTGGTATCATAGCATCACGATTCTGAGATATATTGAGCGACCTAAAGTGTCGTTTGAAAAGAACATCGTTTGATTTAATAAAACAATCGAGTTTACAAAGTATAGGTCCCATAAGAAAATCAACTTGTGCGGAAATAAGTTTGTTACAATTTAAACGATGTTTTAAGTACGTAAAACCCAAGTGAGGCGCGTCGTCATCGCGACTCCATGATGTGTCCAAATGCATGCCATGAAGTGAATACGAGATAAAACATGCTAAAAGTGTCAACACAAAGGTTGAGTGAGTTCATAGAGTTTGTGTTGAAATGTAAAGCCTTTCAAAATCGTTTATGCGACAAAGGCATTGTAAATCCACCAGTTCAAGTTCCGCCCATACAAAACTTGCAACTGTGTGTTCACAACCCTTGCCAAAATATGTGTAGTTTATATTCAAACACATGATGTCAAATGAATTCACAATAGTATCTAACTCGACGTAGAACAATAGCACTTAATCAATAGGACTAGACTCAATGTATCGGTAGTCAAGCGATTTAGAACATTATCTGACGTAGAGCTGTAGCACATAATCAATAGTACGACTCAATGTATCAGTAGTCAACTGATATAGTACTTTATTCGACGTATAACTATAGCACGCGAACGAGAACAATTGATATAGTATAACATTTGATTTTGAAACAATGGTGATCATGATAGAATTTAGCCTTAAAATCTAAAGTACTTGTGAAAACTAGTTAAGCATGTATCTCCCCCAAAATAGTTCCAAACACTTGAAAATGGGGCTATGAAAACTCACTTGATAAACTGGTATGATGACAAGAGTGAGTACACTGAGGTATAGCGTGATACCTTAACCTTGACCTATTACGAATGATATGATATGTAATGAGTTTTGATGTAATGTTATGCATGCATTTCGTATGTTATTTATACCATTTGCGAGTTTTGAAAAAAAATAATACTTATCGTCGAAAAATACTCTTTTGACGTCTTGACCATTCTTGAATTACTTTACAAGTATTTACGTCAAAATGTCATCCTACAATAGTTTCGTAATGATTTATTGTGAAATTATAACTTTTATAAGAAAATGTACTCCCTTTTTGTTCTCCAATTATTTTGTTCTCCAAATCTTTTAGCTCTCCAAATATTTTAGTTCTCCAACATTTTAGTTCTCCAAATGGTTTTAATTCTCCAAACTTTAGTTCTCCAAAATCTTTAGTTCTCCAAAATAGTTCTCCAAAATCTTTTGTTCTCCAAAAATAGTTCTCCAAAACCTTTGTTCTCCAAAAATAGTTCTCCAAAACCTTTGTTCTCCAAAAATAGTTCTCCAAAACTTTTGTTCTCCAAAATAGTTTTTCTAAAATAATAAAGTTACGGCAATTTATGAATACGTGTATATTTTGGTCGTTTCAAATCCGTTTTCTACGTATTATATGTCCTTAGCTTCGTATCAAAGTATACTAATATATTTTTGATAAGTCGAAATAATTTGTGAAGCTTAAGACTCGTTTTTAACTCGTACGAAATAAAAATAGGTTGCTGAAATTTTCAGAAATATATATTTCGTCGTCAAACTTGAGAAATTCATAACTTCTTCGTTATAACTCCGTTTTAATCCGTTCAAGCGGCCACGGATTCGTTTTAAAGTATATTTTCTAAATATCAAGGCCAAAAATTCGTGCCTACTGTCGGATTTTCCAGAAAAACAAAATAAGAACAGACCACTCTTAATACTTGTCGAAAATAGTTTTTCTCGTACTAAACCTATTCCAATCCCTTCAAATCAACTCCAAAGCTATTCTAATCCTACCATACACCTTCTTAGGGTGTCATGGGTTCCTAAACATCATCAAGACCAATATATACCAAGGGAATAATTATAGGGTGACCTTTATATATATATAACACTAAAAATCATGCAAAAATGGTATAAATCAACATAAGTCTTGCATGCTTGCTCCAAAAATGAAGAGATAAATATGAAATGAAAGTGAAAGATGTAAAATGATAGAAATATGCTTACAAGCTATTATGATGAGGTGCAAAGAACAAAGGTTTAACCTAAACACCCTAGGTTTTTATTTCAAAACCTTAATGAGAGTGTGATCTAGATTGTGTTTAACTTGAGCTTGAGAAAAAAATTTGTGATCCCTTGCACTCCTTGTGATGAACCGGTTTTGAAGAGAGAAACAAAAGAGAGAAATTAACTTTTACTTGACTTGAATGATTTGTGTTGAAAGAAATGAGTGAAATGAGATGAAGTGCTAAGTTATACTATCAAGCAAAATTTTTCAACAACCATTAATTGCCAACCCCCCCTTGGTCGGCCAAGGGGGGAGGTATATACAAAATATTTTTTTTCTTTTATATAATGTATAATTGTTAGAAAATGTGTAAGTGAAATGTACATGTAACATTACTTGTAAGATTTAATATACATTTGTGTATTTAAGGTAATTTTAGGTGAAAGTAATTTTTAATAGATCAAAATAAAGTATAATGAGATCATAAAAATTGTAAAAATACATTCCTTGTAAAATTTGAGTGATATAATCATTATCGTGTAATTTTTAAGAAAAGTGTCGTAATAATATAAATTTAACGATTTATATACAAAATAAATTTGAGACACTAGGTAAACTAAAAATATAGTTTTTATAAACTAAATGTAAGTATAAAAATATGTCGGGATCATTTTTAGAAGTATCGGATTAAATCTTCAAAATAATAACTTACGCGATAACGTTTATTTAATATAAAATTTACGCGTTTAATGTGAAGTGCAAAGTCATGAATGAAATAATATGATGCAAATGATGCTAATGAAATGTAGACTAAACTTAGTCCATATGAAATGTTCGTGATGGTATGATCATGAATTCGCCGCTAAACCATTAAGGTTACGCGAATTTGAAACTCGTAAACCCAGTTTACGGTAAATGATGAAATAGTGAAACTTGAGAAATGACTTGAAATTGCGAGTTGTTGATGAGTGTCTAAATACTCATCATTTTATCTTGATAAAGTGCCAAAACATCCGAAAACACTCGATAATGCTTCAAAATGATAAAATATCACAAACAAGTGTTTTATATGTTTTAAATGCAAAACATCAAAATCGGTGAAAACGATTAAGTTTGCATAATTGGCGCTTTAGTTCCCCAAGTTTCAAAAGTTGTCAAAATTAGTCCCCGGTAATTCAAAACTTGTAAAATATCATTTTAGGTCCTTGGGATTCACAAGTTGTTCAAAATAATCCTTTGAAGTTTAAAATCACAAAATTACAACTTTGGTCCTCAACTTTGCAAAAGTGTCAAAATAGTCCTTAAGGTTTTAAAATTGGAAATTGATCAAAATAAACCTTGTACTATTCATATTTGACATAAATGGTCCTTATGATAAACTTTTGGAAAATTACAAGTTTAACCCTTTAAGTTTCAAAATGGCAATTTTAGTCCTTGGACTTATAAAATGAAATAATATGCAAATGGTCCTTGTACTATTCTTATATGGCAAGTTTGATCCTTATGTGAAGTTTGGAAAATTATCGAGGATCGGTCCCTATACTTTTCACAAATTACAACCATGGTCCTTTGTATTATTAATCCCGATAAACCAAACGGATCCAATAATCCAAATCTCGCCCAATACTAGCCCAAACCCGGTGTTTAAATAAAGAAAAACCGCCATCCACATACATCCTCTCACCCTTTCCTGCTCCTCCATTACCACTGGTTTTGCCACCTCCACCCTTCCACCTCACTCACCTACTCTCTTACTTGTCTCCTCCACCAACATATCCCTCCAAAGTTCTTTAATTGCTCTAAAAACTGCTTCACGTTACCTTTAGGACTTTTGGCGCCAAAATACCATTTGATGGCTAAGATGAATTTGACCCATCCAAAGGCTCAGATTATTGATGGGATATCTTCAGAGACTCAAGTGGAACCCTTTTTGTTGAATAAATAGAAGAAATGAAGCTAAGAAGAGAATAGTTAGTTTTTAGTGTAGTTTAAATTGTCGTTCTTAGTGTAACTTTAATTTCAGTTTATTTTAAAAGCTTTCAAGTATTTGTAATCATATTTCAGTGTATTTCAAACCTCTTTTCAGTTTCAATTGCAGTAATTGTTTACGAATTCAGTTTTTTGCATATTTCATGTTCAATTCCAAAAATTCTCAAATGTTGTTATCAGATGTTGCAAAGGATTGTAAAAGCTCAAATAAGCTTTTATAAAGCTTATAAGCTGTTAGAATCATTTAAAAATTCAGTTTAGCTTCAAAATAGAAAAATACCAAAACTTACCAAGAAATTAGCTTGAAATTCAAAATCACTGGAACATGATCAAGACCATTGTCTTGGTTTCTTTTGGATTAATTAGTGGGTTAGAGCTTTTGGGAAGCTATAGGAAGTTGTTTCATCAATTGGTTCTCATTCTTACCTTGGAAACAAATTTGTAAGCCTTTTGCTAAATCTTGGTACTAAAAGCGATCTAAGTTAGTTAATGTTATTGTTCTATGTTTCTTTAGTCTTCATACATGATAAAATAAGATCGTGATACATAGCTATGTCTTAATTTGTATTTTACTTTGAAAATCATCAAAACAATCTCATAATAGACTGTTTGGATTAGCTCAGTTAATTGAGCTTAAGGCCAGCTGAGTAGTTATTTGCACTTGTGTCATATCACTTTAGTCTCTAATAGCTCAGTTTAAGTAGAAAATCCAGTTCTCATTTCATTAAAAGTCAAATTCTCATATAAATGCTTTTGACAGTCCACTGTTGGGACGTTGAGTTGCAAAAATCATCACAGTAGTTTAAAACCTGTTAACTTAGCTTAACCTAGCCTTAATATAGCTTAATATTACATAATCAGTACTTAGGATCAATTCAAAGTTCAGTTTAGTCAACTTTTAGTATTAATCAAAAAGTCAAATATTTCAGTTTCATAGTTTTTGGAGTAAATAGATTAGTCTATACAAGATTATATATTGAGTTTCATTATTTGAGCTTATAGGATGTTAAAATATAGCTGCTTAGCTTTACATTAGTGTTTTTTATATTTTCTATAAAGCTTGTTTAATAGCTTTTTCATTAGCTTATTTTAGACATCATTTCAAAATGTGCCACTGTACGCAGATGTGATATCATTTTCAAGAGCTTGTAAAAAGCTGATTAGAGGACCTCATCTTGTGAACTTGGGATTTTTAGCAAGCTAACCAAGCCATTTCAATGTTCCAAGTCTAGCTTTTCATTTCCTAGCTTATTTAAATAGCCTGCTAGTTGTTTTTAATTCTATCCATTTCATGTAGTTCAAACCAATCAGTGTTTTCATAGACTTTTTCATAAGCTCCTTAAAAGCCCTCTAGTGAACTCTTGATTAGCTTATTAGCTTTTGGATAGCTCACTTGGTCAACTAGCTTGTTCGGTTGTTTATTCTCATTTTGTAGCTTATTAGGTAGGTCGCACTAGACTTTTTGTTTGTCCCATTTTTAACTCAGTACACTGAGTTACACTCAGTGGTTTGTCCAACTTTTCAAAAGCTCACCAAAAGCTATCTAGTGAACCAAACCATTGGCACTTTAGCTTTTTGAAAAGTTGAAAAGGTCATCTAGCTATTGCAAGTCTTTGTTTTCAATTTCTAGATTATCACGATTGCTTAAAATTAAGCTCAATAGTGCCTAGTAGTCCACAAATTGTCACGTATAACAAATGTAGTTAAGTGCTTATTTGGATTGTTAAGTGCTTATTTATAAGTCATTATACTTTCTAAATGGTCATATTAGCTTATTATAATTAGTCTAGCTTAATCTCAATTAGCTTTTGCTTATTAAGTAGCTTATAAGCCATCTAGCTTGATCTTGTGCTTATTTCTTTATTTTCTTGCCACTGTTGGAAACAATAAGCTCAAACAGAGCTTATTTGTGGTTTTTGTAAAAAGTTGTAGTTTTATAAAATGCTTATTTTCATGTATTTAACAAGTTGCAAAAAGAAAATTTGAAAAATAAAATGTTTTGTAAAAGGGAGAGGCGGTCGAACCGAGACCTCTCCCTTATATGGGTGATAGCAGTGTACACGGATACCAAAGCGCCTTGGGTCTTCTTGGTTTTCTTTTGCACAACTAATATCTTATACACGTTTTACGTTTAAGCTTATCTGAGCTTAAAAGCTTATTTAGAGCTTATTCTTAGTAGTTTTTCCGCTTTGTAATTTTAATAAATTTGTATTAGTAATAAGTATCTTATAAAAAAGTTTCAGATTTTTCTCTTTATTTTTAGTATTTTTAAACATTTAATTAGTGTTTTATAGTAATTAAATCATAATAAAAAATATAAAAGTCAAAAAAATATAAATCTTTTTTCTAAAATTTTCTTTTATCATATATTTTGTAAGAAAATTAGTTTTACACTCATAGGCCTTTTATTTCTTAAAATTTACGTTTTATCTTGCGCTCCAGCGCCATTTTCGTAAATAACGCTCGTTTCCGTTTTAAACTACGTTTTTAAGTAATTTGAGTTTACGTTTTAGTTAATATAGTTTATTTAAGTTATTTTATTTTATAAAATCACATAAACGTTCATCGATCTGTAAAAATAGTGATAGCGTTTATTTAATAAATTTTATCTTTTATTTCTTTTAATTTGCATTTAAGTCGCTTTAATTTGTAAATCTTTTCTTTAGGTAATTTTCCATCGATATTCTTATTGATCACTATCCTTAGTGATTATTCGACATCTGAAGTGTTTTTACACCAATTCATCCTCCGTGGGACATAACGACCCGGGAATTCATTATATTCTCTGATCTTAATTGCATTTGGTGTGTGAACTGTTTTGAGTCTGTTTAGACTTGACGGTTTTGCACCAATCAAATTTTAAGGCGCCATTCTTGCCGGGAGGTTGTAAGCGTGTTTTAAGCATTTCCGGACCCGTACTTGCACATATACCATCGTTTGTAAAGCATGTTTTTCAGTAAAGTTTTCAAAACCAAAAGTTCATTAACACTTTTCCTAAAGTGTTAACAACACCAAAAACATTTTTTATTCAAGTTTTCAACAAACACAAAAATCCAAAATATCCATCTTTACCCTCTCACATCTTTGATTCTTCATTTCTTACCCTCTGTAAACCTTTGATTCTTTCTATGTCTTATCCTCACCTCTTGATTGTCAATGGTGTGGTGGTCCTTATAATGGTGGCAATTGCCCCGGTTGTAGCATGGTGGAATCGAGAAGCGGGTCCATCTATAACCGGGATCCCTATTCCTACCATAACACAACCGATTTATTCCATCACTACCACACTGTGAGAATCGCAGCTTTTCTTGTTGTGAATTTTGTGGTGATTCACACTCCGATTCGATTGTCAATCGGAAACACGCTTGTCTATGAGCAGGTTCCTGATACCAATTATGACTACAACACATACCACTCACAGCCACATCAGTTGTACTGTTGTGAGTATTGTGGAGGTTCTCACTCTAGCTCGGATTGTCAAACAGGGAATCCATTTCCTTGTAACAATTACGACTCTTCGTATCAAGACCAACCTCCACAAATCATTCAAGCAACTCCTCATGAAACTACGACAGACCTTCTACTGAAGAGTCTTGAGTTATTAAAAGAACTTAAGGAGGAGTCGGCTATGTCCTCCCAAGATAATCCAAATGAAAAATCCATGGAAGTTTTGTTAGCTGAAGAGCGGGATGCTAAATTAGATTCCCAATTGCCATTGAAAACAACATTAGGGAATCAATTGCACTACAAAAGCATTCAAATCCGACTCTCAATTCCATTTCATTCACGATGACGATGATGATGAAGATACCCTTGATATTCTACAATTTTATTCATCAAGTTCATCGGTTGAGATTCCATCCGTGGAAATACAGGAGAAAAGAATATGGTCAATCGCTAGCGTGAGAAATAATGGAACTTGTAGAATCCATAAGCGCTAGTCCTTCTAAACTCCTCGATCTACTTCTATCACACCCGAGGTTCACACTCACTCTCTAAACATGGTGGATGAGCTTCTTGACATTGTTCACGAAAAGGAATCGGACGAATTCATAAAGTCTAGTGTTGAGGACCTTGTCCCAATCCCAAGAGAGTCATGTGGAACTTTTGACCATATGTGTGATATCCTCCTCCTCTTGTCTTCCAAAATGATCATATTGAGATGTTCTCCGATTCGATGAGGACTATTCTTTATCTTGTGGAGACATAAGTTATGAGGGGAATTGCCTTCGAGCTTGTCGACAGGAGAAGAGAATGAAGAAGAATAATCCAAGACGAAGCTCTTCGTCTTACAGTATTGAATGTTAATCTTCTCATTTCTAGAATCGAGGCTTTTAATGAAAAGCCTACTTCATATCCTATCCCCTTTGAGGATAGTGAACTTTTGTTCAATGATTCTATTCCGGAATTGCAAACGTTCCATTTTGATCATATGGGAGAGAAGATTAGTGGTATTACCACTTCTCATTCTCATAATTTTCTCCCCGTTTATGAATCATTTACTTTTGATGAGTTTCCCAATGAACTCACTCAAATCAATCCCGAATATGAATCATTTTCCTTTGAGGAGTTCTCCTGTGAACTCACTCATATCATATCTCCACCGAGTATGATAACTCTACTTTGATCTAGACACACCGGGATATGTCTAGACCAATTGAGCTTAAAAGATGAAATTCATGAAACCATGAATTCTCACGAGTGATGATGAGTTAATCATGATCTTTATCATGACTTTCTTTCTCTTTTTCACTTATCCCGTAGCTTCTCCTATTCTTCACTCATTCGGGAATGAAGACATTATCTTTGACCCCGGCATTTTCATGTATCATTTGTAAGCCGGTTCTATGTATATCTCATCGGTGTGGAACTTTCACGTACTTCAATGTTTATACAAACATCTTGAATGAAAGTCCGATGGAGATTGTATCTTCCACTTGCTTCCCCATGAACCAATTAATGCGGGGTCGAGTCAAGCTAGCGACTCGGTAATCAAAAACAGTAGCTGAACATGGGTTTTCACCCGTGTGTACCACCTTAGTGTGGGGGAGATGCCCCACATGTTGTATATAGACCTTAAAAATGAATGAAAATTGTAAATATTAAAAAGAGAATAATTGTTGTGTTTCCACACTTAGCTAGTAATGTTATCTTTTACGTTCTAAGTTTCGGTATAACGGTAGGTACTTTGAATATTGAGGACAATATTCATTTCTAAGTGTGGGGGAAATTCGCGAATTTAATCATAAATGTACCCTTTTAGTCCCTTTTTCCCCAAAATGGCCAAATTTTAAAATTTTTATTTAGTGGAAGTACTATGTACTAAACACAACAAATGGTAATCAGTCCACCATGTCTAACCCACATAAGGATTGGCTAATCCGAGAGCAAACGGCTCTTGGTAAAGATATCTCAAATCCGTTTATGGCTTGCAATTTGCCTAAAATTGTATGGTGTTCAATTCACCATATCTTTAAACTAGTGAAAAGTTGGCTAGCCCGCAAGGTTATGGCTTGTGGTAAAGGCGATTGAAAATCCATAATTGGTAATCGGCTCACCAAAGATAATATTGATAATTTATCTAAGAGTTGGCTAGTCCGTAAGGGTACGGCTTACGGTAAAGACAAAATCAAATCCGTTGAAAGTCGGTGGTTTGCTCAAAATCACATGGTTATCGGTGTACCATGGTTCTTACTTGAATGAAACATTTGGCTACTCCGAGTAATGGCTTTTGGTAAAGAGATAAAATCCATTAAATTTTCTCAAATCATTGCTAGGGACTAGCAATATCTTAGTGTGGGGATTGATGAGTGTCTAAATACTCATCATTTTTATCTTGATAAAGTGCCAAAACATCCGAAAACACTCGATAATGCTTCAAAATGATAAAAATATCACAAACAAGTGTTTTATATGTTTTAAATGCAAAACATCAAAATCGGTGAAAACGTATTAAGTTTGCATAATTGGCGCTTTAGTTCCCAAGTTTCAAAAGTTGTCAAAATTAGTCCTGGTAATTCAAAACTTGTAAAATATCATTTTAGGTCCTTGGGATTCACAAGTTGTTCAAAATAATCCTTTGAAGTTTAAAATCACAAAATTACAACTTTGGTCCCTCAACTTTGCAAAAGTGTCAAAAATAGTCCTTAAGGTTTTAAAATTGGAAATTGATCAAAATAAACCTTGTACTATTCATATTTGACATAAATGGTCCTTATGATAAACTTTTGGAAAATTACAAGTTTAACCCTTTAAGTTTCAAAAATGGCAATTTTAGTCCTTGGACTTATAAAAATGAAATAATATGCAAATGGTCCTTGTACTATTCTTATATGGCAGGTTTGATCCTTATGTGAAGTTTGGAAAATTATCAGGATCAGTCCCTATACTTTTCACAAATTACAACCATGGTCCTTTGTATTATTAATCCCAATAAACCAAACCGGATCCAATAATCCAAATCCTGGCCCAATACTAGCCCAAACCCAGTGTTTAAATAAAATAAAACCGCCATCCCTGTACATCCCTCTCACCCACACCGCTCCTCCATTACCACTGGTTTTGCCACCTCCACCCTTCCACTACTTTTCACTCACCTACTCCTCTTACTTGTCTCCTCCACCAACATATCCTCCAAAGTTCTTTAATTGCTCTAAAAGCGCTTCACGTTACCTTTAGGACTTTTGGCGCCAAAATACCATTTGATGGCTAAGATGAATTTGACCCATCCAAAGGCTCAATTATTGATGGGATATCTTCGAGACTCAAGTGGAACCCTTTTGTTGAATAAATAGAAGAAATGAAGCTAAGAAGAGAGTAGTTAGTTTTAGTGTAGTTTAAATTGTCGTTCTTAGTGTAACTTTAATTTCGAGTTTATTTTAAAAGCTTTCAAGTATTTGTAATCATATTAAGTGTATTTCAAACCTCTTTTCGGTTTCAATTTCAAGATAATTGTTTACAATTGAGTTTTTGCATATTTCATGTTCAATTCTCAAAATTCTCAAATGTTGTTATCGGATGTTGCAAAGGATTGTAAAAGCTCAAATAAGCTTTTATAAAGCTTATAAGCTGTTAGAATCATTTAAAATTCAGTTTAGCTTCAAAATAGAAAAATACCAAAACTTACCAAGAAATTAGCTTGAAATTCAAAATCCATGGGAACATGATCAAGACCATTGTGCGTTTCTTTTGGATTAATTAGTGGGTTAGAGCTTTTTGGGAAGCTATAGGAAGTTGTTTCATCAATTGGTTCTCATTCTTACCTTGGAAACAAATTTGTAAGCCTTTTGCTAAATCTTGGTACTTAACTGATCTAAGCTGTTAATGTTATTGTTCTATGTTTCTTTAGTCTTCATACATGATAAAATAAGATCTGTGATACATAGCTATGTCTTAATTTGTATTTTACTTTGAAAATCATCAAAACAATCTCATAATAGACTGTTTGGATTAGCTCAGTTAATTGAGCTTAAGGCCAGCTGAGTAGTTATTTGCACTTGTGTCATATCACTTTAGTCTCTAATAGCTCAGTTTAAGTAGAAAATCCAGTTCTCATTTCATTAAAAGTCAAATTCTCATATAAATGCTTTTGAAGTGATCCTTTGTTGGGACGTTGAGTTGCAAAAATCATCACGAAGAGTTTAAAACACTGTTAACTTAGCTTAACCTAGCCTTAATATAGCTTAATATTACATAATCGATTACTTAGGATCAATTCAAAGTTCGGTTTAGTCAACTTTTAGTATTAATCAAAAGTCAAATATTTGGTTCCACGTTTTTGGAGTAAATAGATTAGTCTATACAAGATTATATATTGAGTTTCATTATTTGAGCTTATAGGATGTTAAAATATAGTTGTTTAGCTTTACATTAGTGTTTTTATATTTTCTATAAAGCTTGTTTAATAGCTTTTCATTAGCTTATTTTAGACATCATTTCAAAATGCGCCTGTGCACGATGTGATATCATTTTCAAGAGCTTGTAAAAGGCGATTAGAGGACCTCATCTTGTGAACTTGGGATTTTTAGCAAGCTAACCAAGCCATTTCAATGTTCCAAGTCTAGCTTTTCATTTCTAGCTTATTTAAATAGCACGCTAGTTGTTTTAATTCATCCATTTCATGTAGTTCAAACCAATCGGTGTTTTCATAGACTTTTCATAAGCTCCTTAAAAGCCCTCTAGTGAACTCTTCAGTTAGCTTATTAGCTTTTGGATAGCTCACTTGGTCAACTAGCTTGTTCGGTTGTTTATTCTCATTTTGTAGCTTATTAGGTAGGGTGCACTAGACTTTTGTTTGTCCCATTTTAACTCAAGACAACGAGTTACACTCAGTGGTTTGTCCAACTTTTCAAAAGCTCACCAAAAGCTATCTAGTGAACCAAACCATTGGCACTTTAGCTTTTTGAAAAGTTGAAAAGGTCATCTAGCTATTGCAAGTCTTTGTTTTCAATTTCTAGATTATCACAGTGCTTAAAATTAAGCTCAATAGTGCCTAGTAGTCCACAAATTGTCCTGTGTAACAGTGTAGTTAAGTGCTTATTTGGATTGTTAAGTGCTTATTTATAAGTCATTATACTTTCTAAATGGTCATATTAGCTTATTATAATTAGTCTAGCTTAATCTCAATTAGCTTTTGCTTATTAAGTAGCTTATAAGCCATCTAGCTTGATCTTGTGCTTATTTCTTTATTTTCTTGCCACTGTTGGAAACAATAAGCTCAAACAGAGCTTATTTGTGGTTTTTGTAAAAAGTTGTAGTTTTATAAAATGCTTATTTTCATGTATTTAACAAGTTGCAAAAAGAAAATTTGAAAAATAAAAATGTTTTGTAAAAAGGGAGAGGCAGGGGTCGAACCTGAGACCTCTCCCTTATATGGGTGATAGGAGTGTACCTGGATACCAGTGCGCCCTTGGGTCTTTACTGGTTTTCTTTTGCACAACTAATATCTTATACACGTTTTACAGTTTAAGCTTATACGAGCTTAAAAGCTTATTTAGAGCTTATTCTTAGTAGTTTTTTCCAGTTTTGTAATTTTAATAAATTTGTATTAGTAATAAGTATCTTATAAAAAAGTTTCAGATTTTTCTCTTTATTTTTAGTATTTTTAAACATTTAATTAGTGTTTTATAGTAATTAAATCATAATAAAAAATATAAAAGTCAAAAAAATATAAATCTTTTTTCTAAAATTTTCTTTATCATATATTTTGTAAGAAAATTAGTTTTACACTCATAGGCCTTTTATTTCTTAAAATTTACGTTTTATCTTGCGCCCAAACGCCATTTAAATAAATAACGCTCGTTTCCGTTTTAAACTACGTTTTAAGTAATTTGAGTTTACGTTTTAGTTAATATAGTTTATTTAAGTTATTTTATTTTATAAAATCACATAAACGTTCATCGATCTGTAAAAATAGTGATAGCGTTTATTTAATAAATTTTATCTTTTATTTCTTTTAATTTGCATTTAAGTCGCTTTAATTTGTAAATCTTTTCTTTAGGTAATTTTCCATCGATATTCTTATTGATCACTATCCTTAGTGATTATTCGACATCTGAAGTGTTTTTACACCAATTCATCCTCCGTGGGACATAACGACCCGGGAATTCATTATATTCTCTGATCTTAATTGCATTTGGTGTGTGAACTGTTTTGAGTCTGTTTAGACTTGACGGTTTTGCACCAATCAGTTGTCACAGACATGATCATAAGCGTGCTAAACCTGTAGCATAGATCTCTTTTCACAGAAAGCTAAAACATACTTTTCTGGTGGATTATGAATCCAAAACAAAACTAAAAAAATGGGCATGTAAAATTATTTGCACTATTTAGTTTTTGTCGTAAATACTTGGGTAATTGCGTAATAGGTATCCTATTCTTCCATGGTCATAAAATCCAAACTAATAATTAAAGAGGTAAAGTTCTAAACAATATTTACTTTCTGTCCATCTATAAATGAAGTTCACCACTGTATCCTTTGAAGGGACTGTTAATACTTGCATAAAACATAGGACTATCGTTGAACTATTAGGTGTAAATGCCACATAATTGATGCTAACACATCATACCTAGAGGATATAAAGTAAATCATCAAAACCATATAGAAGTAGCAACTTCAGAAACTCTTAACCAAGGCCTGTTGGCAAACAACCACATGTTGATATCGATAAGCATTAAAATTAGCTCAATTAGATATCAACAACTTGTTGGCAACTTATCTTTTTAAAAGTTTCAGAAACTTGCTTCTTAGACACAACATGTTCCTTATTTCTATTATGCTTCTTACTCTAAAATCATTAGACTATAACAACTATAATCAAGACAGGACCATAACAATTATAATCCTAACTTGAATGGCTGCATATTATTGATTATGTACAAAAATAATGCATAATTACTTCCTTTTACCTTTCAAGTGATGCACCAAAAACATACACTTCCATATGCATAATTCCAAAAAGAAAATTACACCTCCCTCACCAGCAACTGCCTTTGCCAACAATGTCTTCCCCGCTCCGGGCGGTCCACAAAGCAGAATACCACCTGTAGAACACACAACATAACATCTCAATAATAAAAACGACATCCTTTTAAGTAACTAAATGTCTAAATCCATACTTACGAAACAGGAACCGCATATGAACACATAAAGTAATAGCTTCTCAACACCATACACTAAATATATAAGTCAAAACAGTGGCTGGTAATTTAATATGTGTCCATAGTTCAGCAAGCATGGCCCTCTCTTCCAAGAAGCAATAGGAGCGACCTTGTAATGAGACCTTATGAGCTTAAACATGCAATACAATGTATAAAAGTTACTATTTAATTATGTTTGCGATATATTTTATCATATAATCTGTTTATTTTGTAGAACCCAAAATTGCTTATGAACATAATATCATTAATTTTATGATATTATGTTCATAAGCAATGTTAAGAAAAATTTAATATTAGGGTGAATATTCTTTTTGTCAAGTATGAGGTGATAATTTATTAAAAGCTATTACTAATTACCAATTAAAATTAGCAATACCAAACAACCCCAATAAGTAATTCTTCCTAGAAAATGTAAGTCAGTAAGTAACAGTAAAGCATCATAAGATGAGGACTAACTGAAAGTAGCTTATATTACACTAATCAATAAAGGTGGATCGCAAAAAATCCAACACAATAATACCTTAATTGAATTTTAAAAGATTGATTTATAATTTTCAGACTCTATTGATCCATCTTAAAATATTATGACAAAATGAGCTAAAACCATAATCTAATTTCATAAAATAAACACATATAAATACATTATTTTCCTTGTTTTATGTATCAATACTATTAGCTAGTCTACAATTTGTTTCATGTTATGTGTTTGCTCATTTATCACGTTGAAGAGGTAAAAATATATTAAGATGGAGATGGTTCTTATTAATTACATTGCATGATTATGTTTTTAGTCTTCTTTGTTGAGTATCCCAAGCTCATGCACTTCCGAAGATATATAGGCGGTAGGGTGTGGTACCTCTATTTTTGCCTCGTCCGGTGTCACGGGCAATAAAAGCGACCATGTAACTCGTTTAGTGAGTACGAAGTAGGGGCCATTAAGTGCGATAGCGGGAAAAAGTAAAAACTTATAGGCAATATTTAGAAGATGAACGTACACTAATAACTTATGAGAAATATTTGGTTCCACAACCGTCGTTTCTCATTCAAGATCTTTATCAATCATCTTTGTACGTTCTTTCGGAGACACTTTTTTCTAATGATATGTTGAGCTATAAACAGTTAACTAAAGTAACATTAAAGGTAATAGTTGAACTGAAACTTACTCGTTTCAGAATTCATCCGCATGAGATGGAAGTTACTCGAAGCAGGGATTTATTGACCACATTAGAGTCGGGCATACCCATGCCATCCATGGCATTCTTGTATTATTTTCATGTAACAGAAGCATACAAAGTTAGGATGTAGCCTATGAGCTAAATCAGCTTCTTTATATTCAAATATCAGTTGAAATCCCACGAGCTGGAATGCCCACGCGTTGCGGCAGGATGAATTGAGATTAGCTGTTGTATCTTTGCAGTCATTTCACTTGTGTGCTTTCCTTCCTCTGACACCACATCTAGAATCAAAATATAAGTCTATAAATATTCCAGTAAATAATTTACATGAAGATAGATGTGTCCTTTCTCTTAACCCATCACTTGCTAACACAATACACCCACTCTTTGTATATTTGCTTCACATTCAGTTAATACATACATATTCATTAGAAACCTACAATGTTCCATATTTCTCTAGCAATAAGTAATTCTTTCCTATTTTTTCTTATAAGTCTAATAACTTTTAATACAACTTTAGGCAAACTGAAATCCCATATTGGTATAGATAATCGATTTATTGATTATATACACCTGTGAACACAATGTACTCATAAACTTTTCATTTGGAAGTTATCTTTATAAGTATGGTTAAACCTAATAACTAAGTACCAATAGAATTCAGTTTAGCATTTCGTATTGATTATTATGTATGTAGAATATCATATTATATTATATATGATTTATATAGATCACCACCAATTAATATTTCATAGTAATGTGTACTTGTTTTGAGTTACATACCAGCAATACTTCACAACTTGGCGAAAACCTCAAGGCAAAGGAACTCCTTTTCACAAATTGACTGAATCATTTTAAAATCATCCTATGAAACATATGGTAATGTCAAATAACATGTATTTCAAACAGGTTATAGATATAATTTCATCAAGGAGGAAAAAAAACATAGCAATACAAATAAGGATTGGACAACTTTAGGTATTAGTATTTGTAAATGGAACTGCAGGAGTGATCAATTTCGGCACCCACATAACAGTTTTAGAGAGTGTTTGTAATTAAACGAACTTGCAGTTAGGGATTGCCTAATTGAGAGGGTGTTTGGGATTACGTTTTAGGTAGATTATTTAATTATGTGTTTGCAATAAGCCAATAAGCGATTATATGCATTTTGATTCATCAAAGAGAAAAGGCCAGTTTTCAGAAAGCAGGTTTCTCCCACTTATGAAAATGACATTGTGAAAAGGAAATATCAGTTCTGCTAAACACATTATATTCTTTTGAAAGGCAAGCACAAACATCACAATATTGTAAACAAAAAACAGACTCGTCCCAGTTGGGACTTGAACCCATAACCACCTGGTTCAGTTGTACTTACAATCTTACAGGTAGCGCCAGACCAAAGGCCCGTTGGTCATGAACGCAATCTATAGTAACCTCTAAGTGACACAAAATGTTTAGTCTAAGTCTGGGCAAGCTATGGTCGTTTCCTAATTCAATACATGCAATTGGCAAAGACAAAAGGGGGTCCACCCTTGGAAGCCTCCTCAGGCATAATTGTTATTGTATCCAAATATATATATATCACGATATCTAGAATGTGTGTAGGAGCAACGATCTGCATAACAGTAAAACCATAATGTTAAATAAATAAAAACATTATTAACCCGATATGCTTGGAATCACAAAACTCAGTTACTATAAAAAAGTTTAATTTTAGGAGAAAGTTTGGACCTTTATCTGAGATGGCTCTGCAACCCAATGAAGAACCCCCTACACCATAATTTTAGGAGAAAGTTTGGACCTTTTTCAGAAAGCACCACTTCGGTGCACTTGATAGAAAATGCATATCTGCGTCACATATGATTAGAATTAAATGTTACACTCAAAAAAACCTTTTGCATTCAAAATAGACTTTAATTGACTTTCAACCAGTTCTCCTCTTAGGCGTGTTTTTTTATCAGTTTGATAAGTAAATGCATCAAACGATACTAATTCGGATTACGCTTTTGAGTAGGACACATTTCCGGAGCAAGCCCATAGTAGGTTTTTGAATCTTTCAATCTAAAGTCAATTTGCTCGATATAGACAACATTTGAAAAGGGACCTGAGAAAAAATGAAAGGAAAAGAATGCCCTTTATATTCTAATTAATTTATTAATCCCAGAATGATTTGGCAACAATAAAATTTTCCCTCAACATGCATATCATATTTGATACTAACAATAACATCAACCATATGAAAGGGATCACATAGAAAACTACAGATGCATATAAAATTGATACGTGTGTCAACACTCAACCTTGTAGTAAAAAGATGCATCGTCGTTTGGAGCATCAGACCATTTCTTTGCATCAAGATCTATTACTGAACTCGCCCCAAGATTGGTAATAACAACCTATAGGAAACAAAGGCTAAAAGATTAGTAGTTGAGACATAAAACATAAATAAGAAACTTTAAACTTTACATTTAAATAACAATAGTTATGAAAAATATGCAGACCTTAAGCGGATGAAGCACGACCATCATGCGAGAAACTGGTTTTTTTAACTCTTCATGGACGTGGTTTTTCGCAATATGGTACCATCGTTGCGTAGCATACACACATTAATTAGTCATCCACCAATGAAAACGATTGTACACACATAAATATTGATTATCATGCTTAAAAATCAATTACAAATGACAAACTTCTAGTGATACCGATTCATCAAATAGAAGTGTTTATTGCTTGGTCTTGAATAACCGTTTTATGTATTATGGATAACAACCCTTCCTCCTAAACAACCGGTTTTACATGCTGAAAAAGGAACATGTGAGACCACTTAATGCGGTGACTTCTTTGGCCCTTCCAAAAAGTTCTTAATACAATGACTTATTTGGCCCTTCAGAGCTATTCAAAATCATTATTCGACCACGGTACACAGGAATTCTGCCTTTCGTGCCTGTGCTATTCATGGCTTTATATGTTGCAGAATGTTTTATCATCAGAGGTTTTTATCTGGAATGTAAAACCACATGACTCAAGAATCCATCTAGACAAAACAATATGCAGACCTTTCACCCTAAAAAATTCTCTCTGGAAGCCGCCTTATGCATGTTCCAGTGATATCCAACTTTTTTAAACATTCTAACCGTCCAATTTCCTTAGGAATTTTCGAAACTTGAATACAATACATGAGATGGATATATTTGAGACATTTCTTCTCACATATGTTGTTTGGAATATCTCATAAAAACATACACTCTGTTAGGATTAGCTTCTCTAAACATTGTAATTGACCAAGATTCTCGGCTAACTTCTCTAGTAGCCAATAAGATTTGAGTTCAAGAATTTGCTTTTGCCACTACCATTTGGTCGGTAAGGCCATACATACAATTTAAGATTATAAAAGGATGGGTTTAAACCAATAACATCACAAAGAGGCACTTTTCCTAACCCCTAATCGCATTTCCACCCCGTGCTTTTCCCTCAAAGTTAGTGATAAGCTCACTCTTTTGAGCTTATAACCTTATCAACTTCAGTTTATTAGCTTACGCCAATAAAGGAGTGCGCTAAACTTACCTCTGAAATCTTGAATTGACCTTCAAATTAGATCCATCATAAAAGCTACTATTTTTATTTGTGTTTTCCATGTCAAGTAGCTGCAATAGGAAAGGAAACTGAATGTCAAAACAAACGCTTATGGGTTCACTATTCTTAGTGAATTCGTTGTTTAAAAAACACATTTGCAGTTGATTAAAAGTTTAAAACATATTTTATGCAAGAGAGGAAAAAACTCGAAACACAAACCTGTTCTTTATTTTCTTTGGATTATTGGAACAAATTTGGGCCCATGATTGCGGCTGTTCCATTTGTGCCAGAACGCGGAACCATAAAGTTGGCATCAAGATGCAACCTGTAAGTATTGATAAATTAATCTATTCAAAAATATAGAAATTCTGAATGTACATGTATTACAAAGCTTTATAAATCAAGCGACAGTTGATACGATATGCATATCAACTACAAACCAACACTGCATTTAGTGCTTAAGCAACACAATATTCAGATACGCTAAAGTGCGCGTGGATGAAAGTTTGATTGATAAGGTGGTTAATAAACCCTGCAAGACATTTACCACCTTCTTACCATACTTGTTTCCCGGCTTTGACTCTCTAATACAATTGTATCCACTTTCTCAGTTGACGATTTCTGATGTTTAACATTTGACCTCTAGTAACTTTGCCATCTTTTAACCTTGCAATAATAACCGGCGACCCATGATTTTATTGCAGACCATATCTCAAGCCCATCAACCGCAAAAGGGTGATCATTTATAAGGAGACGTACAACATGTTGTGATGCTACATCCTCCACAACCATTCCTCTGCTCAACAAAATACAAATTCAGAAAAAAATAATATGATAATTAACTGTAATAAAACATGCTTTAAGAAATTCCCAACATTAAGTAAACCCTTTGGTCATGTGTAAACATCTAATAAGCTCAGACACATTTACTCAACACTGCTTATTTAAATTAAAAAAAACAAACATTCAGATAAACTAAAAATAGTCAAACCTAAACACTTTTGCTGCTCTGTTTTTTCTTCTTCATGTAAAGCTTGAAATATAAACATGGATTTGTCTCCAATATCATCTTGGACAGAAATATCAGCTTAATCATAAATATGGTCCATTTTAACTACGGATAGTCAAATATCATGCATAAATAGAATATCGTAAAATCTACCATAATAAGCTGAGTGAACTTTCTTGTTGCAAATATCGTGAAGAGTGCCATCCACACACCAAGCCACTCTGGTCCAGAAAAGAAATCTACCATAATAAGCTGAGTGAACTCACTTTACTTCATCGTCCATTAAACCACTCTGGTCCAGAAAAGAAAAAAAATACAACATAAGTGATGTTACGAATTGCATGTTGGTTAAGTTTTGAACTGATTTCTTTGAAGCTAACTTCTATTTTACTCGATGGACCCATTACAGATTGGTTAAAGTTACCACCTCTAGTGATGATTAAAGTTGGAAATAAGAACTAACCAAGATAACCTTTTCGGTAAAAAAAAATACCATCCAAATTGGCAAAGCATGCTAAAAAGTTAGAAAAATCGTAAATATCATGATAAAAGGAAATCTAAAAAGAAAAAAATGGTATTACCTTGTTTTCCTTTATCTTTCTATGTAACCTTCCAAGAAAGTTTATCCCACGAATGAGCTTCATATATGACTGTCTAACAAAATATAATTGAGGATTTTCTTTTATACTAATACTTTCGAGTGAAATAATATGGGCGAATGTTTATGCACTCAAGGTTACCTATAAGCGCTAAGCCTTAGAAACATTTGATCAATAATATTTGCTGAACCAGAGAGAGAATAAACCTGTCATCTTCAAAGATCCTCCTGCAACCATAGTGACATCAACCATTTTGTCAAGTATAAACTTATACATGCACACTAAAACATATATAAATTATTAAACAAAAAAAACCTTTATGTGATGTGGAGTATCGTTAGTTCTATAAACATAATTCCATCAACATCATCATCTACTTCATAAACCATCACCATCATCATCTGCAAAAAAACCAGCAATATGTAAAAAATATAACAAAGACCATTAGGGTTTTTAGGAAAAGAGAGGTTTTTACAGACAACAACAATAACATAATTCAGCAGCGAACGGGCATCAAAGAACCATCTTCAAGTGCCCTAAAAAACGTAAAATAGTAGGAAAAAACCCCTACTTATCCTGATTAAAACGTAAAAGGTACGTTTATTCCAGGATTTGACTATTTGAGATAACTTATCGTAAGTTTTTCTGATGGATTTATGCCTCCATCTTTGTATATCTGATAACACAGAAAAAATTAAAACTGGATAAACTTGTAAAACTTAAAAGTCGATAAAACTTGTTAGGGATTATTAACCTGTAAAAGTTAAAAAAAAAATAGGTTAAAAATATTTAAGGTATAATATATATCATAATTTATTTTAATTGTTATCTTCATAATATACATACCTAAAATACAAATTCCATAATTCTTTTATAATCTCCTTATTTGTATTTATTTGAAATATATAAATCAAAAAACAATTTACTCTAGTGGTAAGTTGTTTACAAAAAACATGAATGACCCAAGTTCAACTCCAACAAATGTCTTCTTTTAATAAAAAATTAAAAAAAAAAATAACAAAAAAAAAAAAACGAATTTTAAAATTTATTAAAAGAATTGTACATATATTAATTAAAAAGCCACATGTCATTCAAAAAAAAATGCCACATAAACACAATGATGACATGGAAATATGATATGGCGTTATGGGATCTTAAACAGATTTTATATATATATATATATATATATATATATATATATATATATATATATATATATATATATATATATATATATATATATAATTTATATACCAAAATAAATTCAAAACATCGAGAACTAATAATATAACTTTTATAGTCTTAAAATGAGTATAAAAATATATTAGAACAATTATTGGAAGTGTCGGATCAATTATTCAAAATAAATGATCGTGCGATATCGTTTATTTAATAGGAAAATATATGTTAATGAAATATGCAAACCCATGCGTGGTAATATGAAAATGATGTTCTTGATGATATGTAGACTAACTCTGATCTATATATAATGTCCTCAATGATGTTTCATGAATCGCACTAAACCCTTACAGTTCTGCTGAATTTGATACTCGTAAACCAGTTTCACGAAAAATGATGAATAGTGAATCACGAATAGTGATTTTCTCCAGGAATGAATAGTGTTTCGTGAATAGTAAAATTTTAAAATAACCTCATAAAGTCGTAAACTGACTTCAAAAACGATGAATAGTAAAATGATGAATAGTAACCAGTGAATAGTAAATTCCCGAAATGAATAGTAAATTTTAGAAATGACATGAAATTACAAATTGTCACAATATGCCATGGAGTAGCCTTTGGTAACAAAAAGAGCCTTCAATGAAGCCAGCCGGTAAGGTTAAGCTTCACCGAACACATGTGACAGGTAGCAGTTATGAGACCGATAGCTTGCTGAAACCCATTAATCTCAAGTAGATAAACACAAATACTACTCATTAATGGAGATATATCAGTTGGTAATCCACAACAGATGATGTTAATTTATTGTTGTTAGGTGCACCACTAGGTGGCAACAAGAACCACTACCTATTACTCTTACATTCGTGGCTAAAAGCTCCAATCTCGTGCAACACTTCTCAACCATCAACTTTGTATTTGCAATCAATCTAGTCACCACAACCCTCTAAACAACATTTTTCTATTATGTACCGATGTCACGCGCATATAAAAATCATAGTATCATCTCAATATTACCAACGTATTTGTATCAGCATCATGAGTCAAGGTTTTTCGTTATATGTTTATAAAAAACTTGCTACAATGGTCTGTCTCATTTCAGGGGCAAATTACATTAACAGAACACAAAACATTAACAAACCAGAAACAACAAAACGAATTATTTTCATTAATTGGTTATTTTGCATATATCAAACATAAAATGATAATAACCAATAACATAAGCAATGAATAACATATACCTGCACAAGTTTTCTCCGTGGCGAGTTTATAAATAAGGACAGAAATACCAAGAGCATGTACGCCCTCAGCGGCAATGAAAAGGTTATCATGATCATAAACCACCATACGAATAACAACGAGAGCAACTATGGCAGAAACCAAGGCCATGAACACCTTTATTTTGGGTGGTTGGCGACGTAGCCATGACTGTATCACCTGCGTCAGGGAGCTTCATATTGCCCTTCATTCTACACAAATTTGTATGGCATAAAGCCGCGAAAATGTGGATTAAACGCGGCTTTTCTGTTTTGTTTTAATGAAATTATGAGTTTAAGAAAATGGAATTTTTACATGAGGTCTAAAAATGGTTTTTCTTTAGCCAAAGGGTTGGTTTGTTTGTTTGATAGTTTTGTGCCCGCTAGTTTGAAATTTGACCTTTAAATATGTCATCCACTTTTGGAGGTTGTTAAAATATTTAAAAGTTGTTTGGTCCATGTTGAAAGACAATTTTTATTGATAACTTATATGCGTATACCAAAGAGGTTGGTACCATAGATGATATACAAAATAAATTAGTACTATTCTTTTTCACTAGCTTTTCATCTACTGTATGTACATATTTTTCTCATTGGCATACTTTTACTTTTATAAAAAGTTAAACGGGTCACGTTTCTTTCTTGATCAGTCTAGTCTAATAAAAGTGAACTAACTTTGAATATGCCCAGATTTTCATTGAGTTTGTCGCCTTAGTCTATAGGCTACCTCTTCTATCGGCTTTTTCACAAGTATTATTGTCTATTTCTATATACGTTGCCAAACATTAAGATGATTAAGTAGGTTTAGGCTAGGTCGTTGCGCTTTAGTCTCTTCTTGGCAAAGTAGGTTGTTGGGAAAGCAACAATGGTGTAACGATGCAGGCCTCGGAAACTATGGCCAACTCCAAAGGACCGAAGTTCGACGCATGTTTAACCTACCATAAACTCGAACACAACATGCTTAATAAACAAGTTAAATGGTCGACTCGCTCATAACCCGAAATAGAGGCGGGCCTAGGATTCTGAGTTATCAGGTGCACAAATTTTTTCACGAACACTAAAGACCTAAATTTAAACTAAAAGGTACGATTTAATCAAAACTAGTAAATAAATTAAGGAGACATGCATTTCTTTTGACATATTACTGAACTAACTAAACAAAACATATATTTATGTAACAAAAAAATTCGTAGCGAGGTTCATTTAAGAGGAATGAGGACTTTTAACGAGAATTTACACTATACGGCAAACATCCATCGAGTTCCTCTGAACCCCGAAACCCCCTAGGTCGAAACATGCTTAAACTTAACCCAAATCCGTTTATTATTATTAATTTTTTAACAGAAAAATCCAGGGGTGTTGATCGGTTCGGTTATCGTATTGTTCAGTTAAAATAAAGTTCTGAACCCGAAAACCGAATTTGAATTTGGTTCAGTTCTTGAGTTGACCCGAATAACCTGAATTTCACCATTTATTTTTAAAAAGTTATTAATTACATAAATATTTAACCAAAAAAATCAAGCATAAAAAATATTTTTTTATATTAAAAATAACATTTTAATAGTATTTATATATATAAATATATAAAAAATATATACATATTTATATAAAAAAATATATTTTATATGAATTCGATTTTTGGTTCGGTTTTCAGTTTAGATTTTCAAACTCATATTCAATTCGAGAACCAAAGTAGTAGTTCGGTTTGGTTCGGTTATTAGTTCAGTTCGTTTTTTTTCGATTCGATTCGGTTTTAATTTCTGGTTTATTCGATCAACGGTTTTTCTGCAAATCCATTTATTTCCATATATTAGTTTTTAGACATGTTGGTTTTGGACCATTGCACATGAGCCCATCATTTTTCACACATAATGCAAACACTAATTGGGCCATAATCCATTAACACCCATAACTCAACCCATAATCCAAACTACACCAAATCACCTCTTTTTCCCCCTTTCACCTCAAAAAACAAAACTCCATCTTTCGAAATCCTCCCCAAAAACCCTCAAATTCAACCAAACAATGTCTTCCCAAGACACAAAAAAACAAACAGATTCACAAGATGACAATGACAATAAATCACTTAATTCAATGCTAAACAAAACCCAAATCATCATCACTCTCATTAAAAGATGCAAAAGCTAAGAAACAAGAAACCAATTTCAAAAAAAGAAGCAGCAGCAGATTCCGACGATGATTTTATTATCAAGAAAAATTACCCAAAAGAAGAAAAATCAGATTCTGATGATGATTTTATTATCAAGAAAAATTGCCCAAAAAGAAGAATCTGTAAAAACTGAAACGGTTAAAAATCAAATTTTGTTTATTTTATTATTTTTAATAATGGGTTTGTTTTGCTTATATATATATATTTTTGGTGCAGAAGAAGACTACTGTAACTAAGGTCAAGAAAGAAGAATCTGCAAGTGTTGAGGTTAACAATAAATTTTGTTATATGGGTTTTGTTTATAGTGTTATGTTTGATAATGGGTTTGTTTTATTTAGCTAAATTGGTTAATTTTTTTATTTTTTGTGTAGAGGAAGTCATCTGCGACTAAGGTCAAGAAAGAAGAAACTTCAAATGTTAGTTGTTTGTGATTTTTTTAGCTATTTTAATTTTGTGGCTTCTGTTTTGGAAAATGGGTTTGATTTTATCGCCTAATCTTATAATGTAGAAGAAGACGCCTAACTCTGATGTCAAGAAAGTCCAATCTGGAACTGCTGACAAGGTTTGTGATATAAAGATTAGTACTTTGTATACTTTTGATTCTTAGTTTTAGGTACATTGTGAAATTTTGTAGTGAAATTAAAGTCAAAGTTACAATCGGGTTGTTACGTGACTAAGACATATTAGATTGATAGGGAAGTAAAAATTTTCATTTATATCAAGAATCAGATTTTGTTGGGTAATTTGTTTAGTTTGTCCCTAGATAGTAGAAAAACCATAACAATAATCAGTTAATTGCATGCCCAGACACCACAGCAGGAAGTGTCGCTCTGACATGTCAAATAAGCAATTTGAGAATTGGTGGATGTTCGAGAGTGTTTATCATAACTGCTTATCAGATTATCTGTGATTGAAATAAGTTGTTTTGAACAAGCAGTTTGGAGCTGCTTATGCCAATCTGCTATTTTAAAAGTTAAAATAGTTAAGCAATCCCAAGCACCCCCTAAAGCTGAAAGTATAAATTGTTCTATCGACTATCGGTGATTCCAGTTTGGTGCTAGTTTTATTTTCTATATAGTTTATGCATGCCATAAACGTAACTCAAGTTGTGTAATGTTTATTTTTGGATGATTAATGTGGCGTACTTAAAATTTAGAAAAAAGTGGTAAAAGCAATTGAGCAAAATGGGAAGAAGAAAGAAGAAAATAAAAAGGGTGTGAAGGCAGAAGATACAAGTGTTAAGAAGGAGAAGAAGGAAAGGAAGGTGTATGATTTGCCTGGTCAAAAGCGCGACCCTCCGGAAGAGGTATGTTTGCCCTTCTACTATAAGTGCTCAAGATCTATATATTGTATGCCTATATTATGCTTCTGTGGAGGGTTTGTAAGGATTTCAGTTTGAATGGATCGAAAAAATGGACCTAAATTTGCATTTGTGTAGGTCTTTTAAAGTCCATTTAGGTCCTAATGTTTATATACTGAAAACTGATAAACTTTATGATTTTGAATCTTTCAGAGAGACCCGTTAAGGATTTTCTATGAATCGCTACACAAACAAATACCAGCTAGCGAAATGGCCGCGATTTGGTAAGAACTATATATTATATTTTTTATTCTCTGTTGCTTTGTCCTATCCCTAATTTATCACAGTTACTTATCTGCTTGTCATCCTCATACATGATACTGATTATGTGATATTGTTTTTGATCCACATGCTCTCTGTTGTTTGTCGTTATACAAAGGTATTTAGGGGCATCTGAGAAATAGTGATGCACTTAGATAAATGAGTTGTGCTGAAGTATCAGTTTTTTAAATATCTACGTCAATGCTTTGACTAATATTTATACAGAAAGTAGCTATAAGATCTTTAGTTCTGTAACTGTAAGATAATTGGTTTGGCTGTAACCATAAATTTAAAAGACTAACTTTGACATGAAAGATCTTGATGATCCAAGTCTAAACCACCCAAGATAAGATTAAGGGTTTCATTTTCTACTTAAAGACCTACGCCCTTAAGTCGAACACTTTCAATCATATTCTGTTTGTGTTTCCTTATTCTCAAACCCACAATATGACACACAGTCACTAATCTGTTTACACTTGTAAGTTGTAAGGCATTTCTTAACTTGAAAAACATATTGAGTTAATCACTTTACCATCTAATTTTTTTTTTACGGGTCTCATGTTGTATGGAACACTTATGTTATGGTGTGTTCTAGTTGACGCTAGGAGAGGTAAGTTAGGAAGTACAAAATGTTGACCTAAATGAAATCAAACCCTGTACTTGTGTCTATGGCTTAAGATGCAACTTGTTGTACATAATTTAAGATTGTTCACTAAATTTAGGCAGCGTAGTCTATGTTGTGGGAGCGCTAAGTTTGGAAGAATGAATATTTTGCCATTTCACAAGAACTGAAATTTGTATTGTTTTCTTCAATTAAGATTTCTTGATAATAAACGTTCAGTTTGTTGCGATTTCTTGTTTACTTATCACTTCACTAATGAAGGACGTTATCACAGGATGATGGAATCTGGTTTGCTTCCAAAAGATGTGGCCAAAAAGTTATTTGAGGCGAAAAAGATGAAAAAACTTGGTTCGCCAATGAAAACAGTAGTCACCGTGAAGAGACAAAGTGATTCATCTGTTTCTGTTAAGAAAAGCGACTACTGTTTCAACAGAAAAGAAGAAAACGGCATCTAAAGCTCCATCGGTGCAACCAAGAAAAGAAAGATTTTCGATGACTCAAGTGATGAAGGATCTGATGATGATTTTGTTTCTGGTAAGAAAAAGACTATTGTTTCAACAGAAAAGAAGAAAGCACCGTCGTCTAAAGCTCCATCTGTGCAACCAAAGAAAAGAAAGATTGTGGATGAATCAAGTGATGAAGAATCGGATGATGTTTTTCTTTCTCTTAAGAAAAAGACTACTGTTTCAACAGAAAAGAAGAAAGCACCGCCGTCTAAAGCTCCATCTGTGCAACCAAAGAAAAGAAAGATTGTGGACGAATCTAGCGACGAAGGATCTGATGATGATTTTATGATTAGTCGGATGAAGAAACCAAAAGCAGCTTGATCTGGACTTTTGGTATTTTGGCTGATTTGGAATATAGTTTAGTTTGTATCTGATGACATTCTTCGATCTCGAACTTCCTAGTTTATGAACTTCTGCTTTTTCTGGCTTACAAATGGTCTTATCTAATTTAGCAGTTTTTTCTCTTCATTGCACTTTTAAGCATCGAACTGCAGTTCGAGTTCATTCCACTTTTAGATGGTATCTCTACAAGTATCAAGTTAATCAAAATCAAAACAATTTGGGAGATCAGGTGGTCTTGTTAAAAGTCATATGTGAGTGTTTAGTGGTGTGTTACTTCTCAAGACGCACAATGTTCAGATGCTTCCGAATCTGTCTGTAAAGGTTATGTCTGGGTGTGCTTAGTTCAATCGGTACACCAGTGGCGTAATAGTATAGGAGCCATTGGTCTTTACAAAAAACCAGGTCTGTTGGGATTCACATGTGTCGACTCAACTGAAAATGAAGTTATCAAGATGCAAGTTAGTGTAGGAAGTTTATCTTTACAAAAGACTAAGATTGATCTTCATGGCTTTCTAGGATGTTCCAACAAGGACGTACCGTAGGTTTACATACCTACTTAAGGGTTGTCACGCTTCTGGTAATTGACAATGTAACCACATTTTACAATTAAAGCAAGTGTCACCCTAGATTGTTTTGTTCCTTTGGTCGACGGCATGACAGCCAATTTTAAGCACGTATTTGGTCCTCTAAACCCTTTCTGTTTAGGTCATCTATGTTTTAGGGTTGTCAATGAGTGTATAGACTAAATAGATGTAGCTGAGCGTTACACAGACTAGATTACATAGTATAGCTAAAAGATATGTTTTAGTCCATTGAGAATAACAAAATGCAACTGAAGAGAATTAACAAATGTTTCGTTAAGTGACATACAAAACACTTTTTTACACTTTTGAGGTAAAAATAGGTTTGAGAAAACAGCGAATTTTGCGTTAACTCAAAAGTTAACAAACAAAATTTATTAACAAAGGTATTTTAGAGTTAAAAATTGCCTCCTCTGGGTGCTGTTAGATGGATCAAACAGTTGTTTAACAACATCCAGACAACTCTTTACAAGTTCAATGTTATTTAGGTTTAAAACCCCACATGATCCATCATATAATCTTCTCTTTTAAACTATCTAAATGAATGAATCAAGCAATTCACTTGACTCAATAAAAACTTGAGAAGAATACAATAAGTAAAATAAGCATGTTGCAGTAGAGTTTCAACAGAATGCATATAAGCATTTAGATATAACAAAACAAACAGCTAAAAATACCAACAAGGTGACCAAAAATTCATGTCATTCAAACATCTAGCGATCCATAAAGATCCTTAATGATATTAAATGTCGACAAAAACATAGAAGTAACCTCTAAAAGTTGCCAAAACATAAAACAACTGAAAATGCAAACATGATGCAAATTTGCAGAATAGTAGACCAACTGCTTACAACCTCCTTCCTCTCCTACCACCCTTGCGACGAGTGCTGTCTGTTGGAATTGGAGTCACATCCTCTACAAACAACAAAAAAACACATCAGTGTTCGCTTGTCAGAAACAAACAAATGTTACAGCATATGAGATCATTTAACAAAATCATACCAATGCGACCAATCTTCATGCCAGAACGAGCAAGAGCTCTTAGTGCTGACTGGGCACCAGGACCAGGTGTCTTAGTCTTGTTACCTCCAGTTGCCCTCAACTTGATGTGAAGTGCATTGACACCGAGCTCCTGCCATCACAACAAAAAAAACATGTTAATAAACAAACCCATAAATAAATTAACTGTAGTTATTGCTAACTAAAACACACACAAAAAGTATGAAATCCTACCTTGCATCGGGTTGAAACATCTTGGGCAGCAAGCATAGCAGCATAGGGAGATGACTCATCCCTATCAGCCTTCACTTTCATCCCACCTAGTAACACAAGAACACACATCAGTAAATAACAAACAAACTTGTGAAACTAAATATCAACTTTTTTTCAATATACTGAGTACTAAGTATAGATTGTACCAGTAATCCGAACCATGGTTTCACGTCCAGAGATATCAGTCACGTGCTGCAATAAATATAATATGTAAGTAACCACATGGTGTAAACTGTAAAGTATAATGCTTTAAAATTCAGAAAATAAAAGTAATTTTTTAACTTACAATGAAGGTATCATTGAAAGAAGCAAAGATGTGAGCAACACCAAATACAAGCTCTCCTTCACGGGTTGCTGGTCCAAGAGTGACATTGTCTTCCTTTGGCTCTCTAACCTTTCGCTTCGACTATACATGTTTAACAATTCACAATGCTAATTAGAAAACAGTACAGCATCAAGTATAAACAGCAATAATGCAAATAAAGGTTTAGTATTTACTTACGACTGTTCTCTTTCTAACAAAACCAATTCAATTCTGTATTAAGCTACCAATCAAATTTCAGTAAAGCATACAAGTTCCACAAATAATGATAGCTAAACATACCTAAAAGCTTATCTGCATTGCTTTAAAAAGGATAACCAGTACTAGAACTTTATCAAAAACTGATTATCTACTAATTTTTTCATAATTAAGCACTAAATATAAGCATAAAAAACTTTAAAGTATGTTTTTTTACTGATTATCTTCTATAAGCAAAATCAAGCAAAAAAGCACCTAAAATATTACCCCAAACATTCACTCATTGCCACAAATAATTCCTGCTAGCAATCACTAAGTTATTCATTAAATACTCAAAACTAGATATGCTGGCAAACAGATATAAAATCATTTAAACAATACCAACAAAACTAAGATCTAACTTATTTAACAATAATCAGACAAAACTAGATAAGTAAATAAATCATTTGACATAAAACTAGGTCACAAACAGATAAAGAGCAAGGTAAAAAAAATATACTAAACATAACTAACAGAAATAAGAACATTAGATTAGAACATACCATGCTGTTGATGTTTGGTGTTTGTGTGTGTGTGTGTGTGTTTTGTCTGCCGGCGGTGTGAAATAATATGGCAGCACAAAAGGAAGAAGACTAGGGTTTGTGGCAATTGTCCCTCTTTTAAATATTGATCGATGAAATGGGATACAAGGCCCATTTAGTTAGGAAATGGGCTTTAAACTCTTTTGGCCCCTACACACACGTTGGCTTTTTACCATGACCTATGGACCCTGGCCTTAAGATTATTAGCCTATGTTTTTAACTTTGTTGAAAAGTAACTGAGGATAATTATTGTACTACGGGTATGTTTGTTAAAAGTAGTTGTGAGCATTAGTTGTGGACTGTGAGTTGTGAACAGTAGTCATAGTTCATTGCTCACCGCTTCTAAAACAATCATTTGAAAATTAGTCTTTCTAAAAACTAACCAAAGTTCACCACTTTTTTGCCAAACGACCATTGAAATTTAAAATGCTCATTGTTCATCGCCTCAAAAAGCTCCACACCGCTCCGCGTCAAGCATACCCTACATGATAGCTAAAAACGTTAGCGGGCTTAGGTTGGTCATAGCATGGGATTAAACAACACGTCATCTCCGCCTCTTTTAGCGTCAGCGACACATCATTGTTTAGTACATCACCAAACATATCATCAAACAAAGCGTAGTGGTGACCACCAAATTCATTTTGTAAACAAAATTGATAATCACTAAAAGACTTTAAATAATAATTTAAAATTATAACATCACACATAATAAGAGTAAATTGCAAAAATCATCCTTATAGTTTGGCTAAATTGCAGGTTCAATTTCTATTTTTTCAAAAGTGCACTGATTATCACCGTGAGGAAATTACAAGTACACATTTGCTCCCTGTCTAAAGATAAATTACTTAATTGCCTTCTTTGTCTTGCCTTTCACTTTGCTCCTTATGAGAGGGTTGATGGATGAATGAGTTTTGGTGTATTGTATCTTTTTATAATCGTTCTTCGTTCACAATTATGAAGTCATTTTTTCATTCGGAATTTTTTATACTCTTTTCACATTGATGTAAGTGGGTTAAGTACGTATGACTTTATGAGGCCATTCCCGGAATCTCTCTTAGTTATCCGAAAATGTATAATCATGTTTTTAGGAAAGGATTTGAATTCTCTAATGTTCTCTTGAACATGACTAGTCATGTTAGATTAATATACACCATTGGATATAATTAATGGCCAAGATTAAAAGTTAGTGTTTCTTTCTCTTTTTTAATATAATAAATTACTTTCCACAATTTACTTTATCTCTATAATTTTATTTAACCAACTTATAACCATTTTTTTTAATCCTCCTTTTTTACATCAGTAAATGAAACCAACATGAAATGAACATGAAATGAATATACATAATCGTTAAGTACTTGAACTTCAAAAGCAAAATAGTGGTATTTAAATGTTAAATGCTAATCATCGACAAGATGTAATTCAAGCCCAATAAGAACAATTATAAACAACAAAAATAGCATCCATTATTCCGTCGATGTGTCGTGGTTTACTAAAATCACTTGGCTTGTCCCCAGTGCGAATTTAACAGACTTTCGCTCTCCATGACCTACAAAATCCACATCAAATCCATCCAAGTTATTTGCAAAAGAATAGTAACAAAAAAGAAAACCAAAAGTATCATATCTTCTATTTTAGAGATAACTTACGAAATCACTATATGAAATATTTGAAGCTTGCGATAAATGAAATGAACCATTATGATGGAGCTCCTATCAAATAAAATGATGAACTAAATAAGAAACAATCACCTACATGGGCAATGTAAAAGTATATGACACATACCTGATCATATAGTTCATTGTTGTCAACTGGACGGTAACAAGAATTTGTATCATTCATTATGCCTTGAGGATGACAATTGAAATATCCTTTAACTTTTTCAAATATCACATTTGCAACCGAGTCCAATTCATCTATGTTTTGTAACTGCCAAATCAAAAGAAAAAATGTCTAGGAAATTTATTGACATTTTAAGTTAAAATATGATAAACTTATGACAATGAGAGGGTAAAAGAATGTACCTGAGATGCCATCACTTTATCTTTACTTTGTATTTTTTTCCCTTTTGGTTGCGTCTCTACCCAACTTTTAATCCTTGGTCTACCTTTTTTACCCACTTTCTTTTTTAAACCTTTTACACCAACAGGTAGTACATCATTGCCATTGCTATCTTTATTTTTTGATAAAGACTCCTTAACTTTAGAATCATCTCCATCACCTTTGTTTTGAGGTAAGCAAATGCTTTCAACTTGTGTGGTTAGTTCACCAATTAGTCTTTCTACAAGTTCACATGCCTCCTGAGATTCACATGCTCTAGAAGCTAACTTAACTAATTTGGGGCATAAAGATATGTACCTTTGTGTAGCACTCACATTTGCATATAGATGTACATCTCTTCCAAGAGAATCTTGAACACTTCCCTTTTTGGCTTCTCTAGTCCATCTCTTTATGATGTATTGGTCTGGAAGTAATTTCACATCCATAACATCAAGAACCTTCAAAGCATGAGAGCACAAAAATCCACACGTCTCAAACTTTTTACAACTACAAAAAACAGAATTTTCCAAATGGTTTCTTGTGATTGTGTATTCTCCACATTGGTTGAACATCGTAACCACATAAGTATAGAGTGGGTGGTTTTCCTTACGATCTTTTATTGTAGCCGATAAGGACCAATCAAACTCTTCTTGAAATAAATCAAATATAGATGGAGTATAAATCTGAGCCACTTGTTGTAACAATGGTGACTTATGCATTCGTACTCTTGGTAGCTTTTTTCTTGAATCAAACTCGGCTTTCAACTCGTTATAACGCTTATCTTCTATCACCCTATCGAAATGCTTAAAGAATTGGAGAATACACAAGTCTGATTTCAAGTAATCCTTCAAGTCGCCATTCAAACTTTCACTAAGTTGTGTACTCCGCATTCCCAATGTGTAATCGATTTCATATAACATTTAGCCCATTTTTCTTTCTTTTCATACATTTCTTTCAACCAACGATTTTCCTTGACATTATAGTAATCAATTATTGTTTCCCATGCTTCTTCAAACTTTTCTTCATCTTCATATTCATACATGCACCTTTTAAAATCTTTCAAAAGACTACAATTATCTCTTACAATATTCACCACATTCTTTATGGCATTTTGCATTATGTGCCAAGTACAAAGTCCATGGTGTACATTTGGCATAACTTTATGCAATGCATTTGCCATTGCATGATCTTGATCAGTGAAAATAGTCATTGGTTTTTTCTCGTTGTGCGCCTCTAAGAATGTTTTAAATAACCACTCAAACGATTCTATAGTTTCATCATAAAGTAGTGAAGCCCCAAATACTACAATTCCTCTATGATGATTAAAGCCGATGAATATACCAAGAGGTCGACATTCTTTGTTTGTGCTATAGGTAGTATCAAATGTCACTACATCACCAAAATAACTATAATCCATTATCATTCTTGCATCGGCCCAAAAAATATTTGTTATTTGTTCCTCTTCATCTAATTGGATAGCATGATAAAATGATGGATTATGTAAAGATTGTTCTTGAAAGTACCTTAATAAACTCCCAGCTTCACCATACTTTATCTCGCGTTGTCATCTTCTTCGAATATAGTTCTTTTGATCTGTTAAAGTGTAACCAACAGTCTCTTTTCCTCCACCACGACGACTCATCAATTCATAAGATGCTTTCGTCTTAATTCCAGAATCGTCGGCTAAATCTATCTCCATTGCTTGAACTTCTGATATTTTTCTTTGTGATGACATCATGTGCACAATTTCTGGGATATGAAGCAAATGATTATGTTCAGGTACAAAATCATGTACCATATACTTCTTAACCTTTTTATTGAATAAAATTCCCATTCGGCATAGGCAATTTGTCCTAGTCTCTGCTCGAGGACATTTAGTTAAAATATCTCGTTTATCATTTCTTCGAACACCTTCTTTATTACATACAAATCTCATGGATGTTATAGTTCCATCATTTTTACTCTTATTGAACCAATTCCTGCGAACGTCAAAACCCATTCGCGCACCATAGTTTATCCAAAAATGCCACGCGTCATCAACCGTATCAAACTCCATACCCATATAAGGTTCACATTCAGTCTCAACTTTAGTGCAACTGTTGAATAAATAGATACATGTATTGGTTATAAACTATTTATCTAATAACACATATTAAAGTAGAATAAAAAAATCAAGACTACTTCATCAAGAATTATAACAATATTGTATATATACAAACTAACCTGGGAATAAGAATCGGTGATTCTACTACTTGAGCATAAGAGTTGTCTTTGTCACTCATTTTGCTTTTGTGGTTGTTGTGAAATTATAGTTATTTGACTTTTCTTCTTCCACTTCATGTAACTAGTAAATACTAAAGACTAAAGAAAATGGAGGGAAATGATTGACAACATTGGAGGGAAATGATCGATTGGAGGGAAAGTATAAAAGAAATAAATAAAACAAAAAGGTTAATGGTATCACAGATATACAAATAAAATTATGAAAAGTAAATTGATTGTATTAAAAAGGAGAGAGAAATATTAACTTTTAATCTTGACCATTGATTATATCTAATGGTTCATATTAATGTAACATGACTAGTGATGTTCAAGACAACATTAGAGAATCCAAATCCTTTCCTAAAACATCAAAAAGACCTTATCACTAAGGAACATTAGAGATAGTTTCAGATAAAAATAGTGTTGCAATATATGAGCTAGTAAGTCAGATTTTTATTTATTTTTCTTTTTAGCAAGAGCTAGCAAGTTGTTCGTTCGCATCTTATTTTAGTATGTCCAACAAGTCACAAGATCGCGAAAATTTGTATTTTCAAATTCAAACGTTCGTGTTTCAAGACGTACATATATTAAGTTGCATTTGAAGTTAATTTAATCCATATTTAGAAATGTGTTGAGTCAAAGCTCCAAACGAAACGGATTGATTTTGGTTTGCTTTTATGAAAGTATATCTATTTTTGTAAAATTTTAAGAGAAAACTAGTGTAGGAAATTATATTTAGATGCATATAAAAATTAAAATACACACATCAAATATCTCATCTATTTTAGAATACACGTTTCTTTTCCTCTTGAAATCATCTGTTATAGGCCACAATATATTACGTAGTACTTTTAATGCATCAAAGAGCAACACTTCATAAGATATAGTTTATGTAAAGTAAAACTATAGGCTGGGTTGTTTCCGGGTTTGTGAGCCTCCGGGTGAGAACTAAAAATTAAATGAAAAGTATATACATAAAATGGTATATATTTACTTGAATGAATATAGTAAAAATAGTTATCTATATGAGAAGAGTAAAAAAAATTAACAACAAAATTTAAATAAGAAAAAAAAAAACAATTAAGAGATGCGTATATTTTTATGGATCGTGAAGATTGAGTGGTTGTGATTCTTATCGTTTTTAATCTTAATTATATTTCATTTTATCTCATTTCATATCCAGAGCACAAATTATGGTAGCCCATTTAACATGTCGTTCGTCGTCTATTCGTGAGCCACCATCTGGGTCAACACGCCAAAGTTAGTAGAATGAATTTGAGTTAGAGAAATGGCTCAGCCATTAGTAACTTTGTGTTTTCTTATTTTTATTTACGTGTATTGTGGTGGTGAGTATTTTTAGTGGGGTATTTTGTGGGACCCAATAACATGTTAGTGGTGTTTATGAGGGAGAGGTGTATTAGTTATTGGTGTGTTATTGGATGGAGATGAGATGACGCTGATGTGACATACCAATAACGTGTTATCGGATAACACCATACCTAGTACTCTTAAACGTGTAAAAGTGTTAGTTCATATAATATTTTATTTGCGATAAATCTTTTAATTGTGAGCCTTATTTTAATTCATTATCTATTAGAACTTTATAGAATTTTACGTCGAACATAATTTTTGGGGCTCTGCAAAAGTGAGAGCACTGAGCGGTCTCTCACTTCACTCATTTTTTTAAGACGATCCTTACTATATGTAAAACTAGGGATGTAAACGAACTGAACATTCAATGAATATTTCATGAATCGTTTGATAAGAAGTTCGTTTATTTATTAAATGAGCTAACATAAACAATATTTTACGTTCGTTTAGTTAAATAAACAAACACGAACAAAAATCGCGTCCGTTCATTTATGTTCATATATCATATTTTTTACTTGTATAATTTTAAAATTGGTTTGTTTAAACAAAGCAACACTTATAAAACAATATATTGTGTATAATTTAATAAAGTTTATGTTTGTTTGTCCATGTTCGATCATTTACATTCGTTTAGCGTTCGTTTACTATCTTAACAAACGAACATTAACAACTCATTTTCTTTAATAAATGGACATGAATTAGAAAATCCGTCCGATTAAGCGTTCATTTCCATTTATTTGTCCGGTTAAAATTAAACGAACAAACATGAACAAAGCTTCGTTCATGTTCGTCTGGTTCGTTTCCAGCGTTTGGTAAAACATTAAATTGAACCACGAAAAGATTAAATTTTGTATACAAAATGACAAGTAAATAGTTTGGCTAGTGTTGCAAAAATATTGCTGGCCATAAAAAGTCAAATCATATAACTCCGTATTATAATAGACTACATAAAGAGAAAAAATAATTTCACTTTTCTTTTACATTTTGTTTTCCAGTCTAAATTTTAAAGAATAAAAGAAGATGTGATGGAAATGAAAAAGTAAAGAATGACATTATGAAAAAGTGAATATTTCAATTTGTTTTTTTAAGTTTGTATTTTTAAATAAAAAGGAAAAAGCATGAAAACTAATAAAATCACCAGTATACCACCTCTATCCAACCCATACAATAATCCTTTACAAAATATAACCCACAAAAAGCTTGTTGATAGAAACAATTTTAGATCATTTTTTCGTTATACTAGTATTAATGGAATACAATATTGATGTATTGATGACAATATTGACTGCACAAATACAACATAAATTGGACCACTTCTACTAGATATAACAACATAATAATAAACATGTAACAGAGATTGTATTATTTGTTAAATGAGACTAATAGGTCAAATGTGGGTCAAACCGATCAAAAGTCGTTTGTATTTATAATTTCTGTTACTGAAGGCTACTGATATCGTGAATCAATTTACCAAAAGTGAGGATATAATTGTAAGTTTACACAAGCTTATTATGTTAGTGACCCATCTTTTTTTCTTCCTAATCTCTCTAAAAATGGACGAAACAAATCAACACACAAAAGCCTGTAACTTCCCTCCCACCCACTTTCCCATTCCCTAGCTTTCTATCTTAAAAAAAACATACGGTGTGTTCTTGAGTTTTGTTCAAAAAGAAAATGAAAGTAATGTAAAGTAAACAATTTATTCTCATTTTTTAGAGGAAACACTTTACTTCCAAATAGCCTAAAATTTCCCCACTTTTACTTCCTTTTCCTTTATAAAAAAAACTCAACAACATGATAAATTTTTTGTTTTCTATCATTACTTTCCCTTTCCTTTATAAAACCAACTTGAGAACACAATTTTTTTTTTTTTTTCCTTCTCATCCTCTTTCATTCATTAAAAAAAACTCGGAACATAGTGTTAAATTTTAGCCTTACCATTCATTTCATAACACACGTCGTGAAATCGTTTTGTCACAAGAAATGAGTTTTGATGTTATAAATTAGTTGTGTGTCTCGGAAGAGCGATTTTATAGCAAAATATTGCATTTGTCTCGTGAAATATACCTTATGACTTCATGGGACGGAACTAGAATACGACTTAGAGAAAATATAACACTAACTCTATACACAATTTTTGAGACATGATGCATTTATATAAAATTAATGTTTTTTAACAAAATTTACACAACGACACAAAATACATGGTGTCTCGGGATACGAAACCCACTTTAGTTATGTCACATATTTTCCTTCTTTGAGTAACGTCCAGGATGAAAACCAGGCCTTTCGATTTGAACCCCGTGAGCTTGGTGCAAGGGCTCAATCCTCATTGCAAATATCAGCAGCATGTGGACCACAAGTGAGGACTTCCAGATGGGTCACCCAACCGTCACTTCTCTCACTTGTGGCTCGCTTAACAAGCTAAGCTTTGACCACTAGGCCACATGCCTGTTGATATTTGCAATGTATGTAGCATGCGTATCGTATGTATGTAGCATCCCAAACTTTGGACCAATAAATGTATGTAGCATGCGTATCGTAAAACGAAGGGGCATTTTATTAGTGGATAATACATTTTGGTAAGGGAAAAAAAGTCAAAATGGTGATATCTAAAAATGTCACGTCTACATAAAAAAAACTAGACCTAAATTACAGATTCGTCCTTATGGTATCGTTGACCTACAAGTTGAGTCCTTTGACCAAAAAAGGTTTACCGTCCATCCTTAATTCCCAAACCTTATACACCGTTAGTCCTCCATCCAAACGGGCTACACTAACTGCCGTTAGTCTCCCAAATCTTGAGGGTATTTCAGTCATTTCCATTCCATACTAGTTTCCCGCCTAATTCTACACACCATATAAATCAGATCTACCCCTTTATTTCCTAACCCTAATTTTCCCTTCTCTCTTTCATTAAAACCACCAATCAAAACCTACCCATTAATCAAAAATGGTGAGATGTCATTGTGGTGCATAGCGATGGTGAGAACATCATGGACTAACACAAACCGGGACGAAGGTTTTGGGGATGTTGATTCATTGATTGGGTTGACCCCCAATGTGTCATCGATCTACTTTAATCATTCTGGGTGTTGAGATCATTGAACAATAATCGAGCACAATTGCAAGTGGTCATGGAAGATAGAGCAAGGATCAAAAGTACCTTTATCTCATGGTTTTTTTTTTTTTTTTTTTTTTTTTGTTGTTGTTGTATTTTGTTTAGGTGAATGAAGTCAATGGGTTGTATTGAAGATGGATAGTGTTTAGGTGTTGTAATGATGTCAGTGGGTTGTAAGGATGATTGTCACTCTGTTTTGTTATCTTTGAATGAATATAAGTTAGATTTGGTTTTGTTTTGTGTTGCATATACTCAGACATTGGTTATTAGTTTGTATTAAAGATGATATTGTTTAGGTGTTTGTTTGATGGTTATGTTTGTGTTTTGTCAAAATAAGCCGACTGATATACACTTAAACATGTACCAATTTGACCACATCTGACCCATTACACTTAAACATGAACCAACATCTAAAGTCAAAGTGACCCAATATCTAAAGTCAAAGTGACCCATTACCATTACTAAAACTGAAACTGACCCATTACACTTAAATATAAACCATATACTTAAACCTGAACCGACCCATTACGTAAATATAAACCATATACCAAAACTAAAGCGCCCATTACCATAAACATCCAAAGAGTTTAACATCCAGTTTCCAAGGCATATATGCCATAAACATCCAAGAGAGCTTAACATACATCAGTTTCAAAGACATAAACCTAAGTTTCAAAGACATACACAAATAACCATAAACCTAATTTTCATAGATATACATTAACCAAGATTGACAACTTTCTTCCTTGTTGGATTCTTTTTCTTCTTAGACCCTTCATCCACTGCAATTCCCTTCCCTTTATCAGCAGCATTTCCTGCTATATCAAAAGTCAAACAGCAAGAGTAAGTCAAACTGAGTTAACCAAACTCAAACAATAAACTTAGGTAATACAACCTTTTTGGGACTGTGATGGAGTTCCAAAGACATCATCTTCACCAGAAGTTCTTGCTTTCTTCTTCTTAGTACCAGTTTGGGACTGTGACTTCCTTGGACCAGTGCAACTCCTTTTGTTGTGTCCTTTTGTTCCACATGTGTCACATGTCACAGTCTTATGCTCCCTTGTCAGCTTCCCACTCTTGACCATATTGACCACATCTTTCTCTGTCTTAGACTTTCTCCTCTCTTTCCTTGGTCTTCCTACTTGTACTTGATGATTTGGTGGTAGCAGAGTAGTAGGTACATTACACTTAGGCCAAAATATTCTACCTCTAATAGGCTTGATTAGGTATGAGTATACTTTCTTCCAAGTTTCCAACCTATAACATGGGTGTACCCATTCCTCACAGTAAGCTAACTGTTTGATTAAGTGCCGTATTCCGGTTGTGGCCACAGCATGTTTGCGAGGATCCTGTCAATTCTCACTTCCTACAAGTACAAGACTTACTCTACATTGACTACACACTGGTCATGAAATGGACCACTTACACAGTAATAGACTCCTCCTCCCAGTGATCGTGTACTTAGTTGCCTCATCACAACTCATCTTCAAAAGCTTGGCGGCGGTGGGTGTGGTGGACCATCACATCTATCAATCATCTTATTCACATTTACAATCCTCTTCATCGGATATGATCTAGTAAACTCAATGTACCAATGATTGGCTTGTCTCTACCTCCAACCGTTTTCCATTAAAACTTCACACATATTATTGACCAACACATCGACTTCATCGATCCGTGCGGGCCGTCAAGTTTTCTCGCGGTGATCACTTGTGAATGACCAACCGTAAGGAACTTAAAGCTGCTCAAACACGAATGCAATGAAGATCGGAGAGTATAGTGTTTCCCAGTCGTTAAGTCCCAACGAGTATGTGCGAGAATAGTCAAACGTGTAGTGATCGGGGATTTGAGCGGAAAGGATTGTGATTTATTATAACTACGGAAAAAGCCCATAAACTACTGGGGCTTAAATGCAAATTAAAGAAAGTTAAAAGATAAAAATATTAAATAAACGCTATCACTATATTTAAAATGATGTTTTTGTTTTATGTTTTATAAAGCGAAATTAAAAACTACGCGACGTACAAATGAAAGCGTGAAACTTACACAATATTAATCCTAAAAATATGAGAAATACATTTTACAAACCTAATGATATAAGAAAATTATTAGAAAAATAAAATTATTTTATAACTATTTATTTAATTATTATTAATTAAAACTATTTTAACTATTTAATAATCACCTAAAATACAATAAATTAGGAAATAAAGCTAGAAAAATAAAATTAAGACTTAGAAAAGTATAAAATAACAAACTAGAATTTTCAAAACTATTTTTGTATTTTTCTGATTATTTTTCTATTTTCTATGAATTTTAAACTATTAAAAACTACTTAAATTATTTAAAAATAAAATTATAACTAAGAAAAATATGGAAAAATACTTTTTAGCTTTTTATATTTATCTAAACTTAATAAAATGAAAAATTATTTTTTGAACCTTTTACGAATTTTTGTATTAAAAGCTAATTAAAAATGCTTAAAAACTAATTTAAATTAAGAAAATAGCAAACAAGCTTAGAAAAATCTGAAAATTTCAGGAAAACTCTAAAATAATATTAGGAATATAAGAAAAATGGAAAACAGGTGCTTGTGTGTAGAAAAATGGAATCGATGTGGAAGTGCTTATTGAAATAAGCACTTGATTAAGCAAATGGGTCAAAGGCTACCAAAGCAAGCAGAACTCTAATAAGCTAAAACAACACAAATGGAACAAGTTTCAACAAGCCTAACCCTCTGAGATGCACAAAGCAGATTTGATAATATGAGTCATAAAATTAAAAACAAGTGACAAGGGTGGCATGTTTGAGCTTATGCATAAATAACAGATAAGTGAAAATGAAAATCAATACATGGGATCTAAACTAGACCTGGGTGAGAGCATGCAAACCAAAAATTAGACCTAGAGGTGCTCGATGAGCCTTGTGCAAGACTTGCAAGAGCTGCTGAAACCCCCGCAGGGCTTGATGCCTGCAGGAGGCAACTGACCTCATTTTAAACAGCTTATTTGGGTCTTAAATAAATTCAACAAAATTATAAAAAAATGGCAAAAAGAAACTAGGGCAATAGAACTTTTAAAAGCCACAAATATCACTGAAATTGACTCAGAAATGAGTCCATGAAAATTCCTTCTTGTTGAGCTCAAAACTGGTTTTGTGCATATTTGACTATTTTGACAAAATTGAAAGGTTGACTATTTTAAGTTTTGATCTTGATTTAAAGACTGAGAATGATATATTAAGGTGAAATAATACTGAAATAAGCTAGTCCTAAGATTTCTAAGCACAAAACAAGATTTTGTAATTGCAAAAACTCAACGGTGAGAAGATGATAATGGATGTGATAAAATTTTGACTTTGGTGGTTTGTATGCACAAGTTAATAGCGGATATTAGCTAAAATGGACTACAAGACTTGAACCAACAAAAACCTATCACTGCAAGAACCTCTAACACAGTATAAATCCCAAATCCAAACACCCTTTAAAAACTGTTAAGCAATTCTAACTTGAGATGAACACTGAACCAGGTAGTACCAATGATCAAACTGAGTTCATATGCCCTAATTACAACTATTTAAACATATTTTACACTAATGGCAACCACAGTTACAAGCACAACAAAAGACTGCAATTTATCCTGAAATTTTGAAATGAGAAATAACTCACAGGAGTTCAACTGGTGTTGCAGGCTAAATCCAAAACTATAACTACACTAATTGCTACAATTCCAACCCAAGTAAACCTCTGCATCATCCCAATATCCATCACCACTGCCAAATTCACCCATATTGACTTTTTGTTGACCAAGAATGAGAGTTACTTGAAACTGAATGACAAGCTTATCACAAGCTATGATAAGCTTGAACAAACTTGTTTGAGCTTAGAAATAAGCTGTTTGAATCTTAAACATAGGAATTTGAGATTTAATTTTGCAACAGTTAACCTTAAAACATGAACTTATTCAAAACCTTGATATTGATGCTCAGAAGTGATTACAATGATAAAGTGACTAGAATTAAACACATTTAAAGCTTAAGATTACATTTTAGATCACTAATTAAGTTAACTAAAAAAAACGACATATAAGAAAAAGTAAAAACTAACTACTACTTCCTTTCTTCTTCTCTTCCCCTTTTTATACCTCCAATGGTCTTGCCACGTGTCTCTGAGTGTTTCCCACCACCCTTGTGAGCCAATGGGTGACTTTTTTGGACTTTGGCCATTCACTTGGTTTTGGCGGGAAAAGGTGAATTTGATTTATAGCTCTGAATTTGCGGTAGGGGGGTGGCTAGGTGTAATGATGATGTGGGTGAAGTTTTGAGGAGATAAGGTGATGGGAGGTGATGGGTGAGATGGTTGCGAGACATTTGGTCCATGGGGAAGAAGGAGGTGTCTGAGTGGGTGGGAAAGGTGGAGGTTTGACTTATTTGACGGAGGATCAAAAAGAGAGGTCAAGGGTTTAGGCAGGGTCTAATTTGGTTATGGTGGGTCTATTTGAGTATTGACAAGTCCAAAAGGTTTTAAAGGTTTAATATCATAAGGACTTAAGTTGTAAATTCAAATTCAAGGACCATTCCTCGCCAACCGCAAAGTTGTTCCAGGGCTAAAGTGACAAGTATCAATAATTCAAGGACTAAACTTGACATTTTCAATTTTCCAAGGACCAAACTTGACATTTTATGAAAGTTCGGGGACCTTTTCGCCATTTACAAAAGATTTATTCAAGGACCATTTTGACAAATTAGAATATTTGGGGACCTTGAATAACATTTTCTTTATTTAGATTTACTGTGGACTTTTTGACAACTTTTGAAACTTGGGGACTAAAGCGCCAATTATGCAAATTTGATATCGTTTTCACAGATTTTGATATTTTTGCATTTAAAACACATAAAACACTTATTTGTGATATTTTTATCATTTTGATGCATTTCGAGTGTTTTCGGATGTTTTTGCGTTTAAATGGTACAAAATGATGAGTATTTAGACACTCATCACTTACATCTCCTATTTAAAGTACAAGTTTTACTCGGTTTAGGTATTTTAGTATAAAAATGTTCAACTAAAGTAGAAGTTTTACAAGTGTTACACGAGAAATGTGATCTTGCCCAATGCCGAAAGTGGAATCTTCAATAACCACTCATAGCGGGAAGGCTAAATGATTTGAACTCCGCATTGCCAAGTTAAACTCTTCCATCCGTTGTTGCCGTGGCACATTTCCATAGCAAATCTTTATAAGTCGCACCACTCCACCGCGACTTCATATTCTCATGAATATGTTTCACACAAAATCTGTGCTCAGCACAAGGAAATAGCTTTGCAAGTGCAGGAATAATACCCTGTGAAAAGAAGCAGTTAATATTTGACCATGTAATAATAACATTGCAAGAACAGAATTGAAAAGAAGCATACCTTTTGCCTATCACTTATAAAAGTGAAATTAGAATTCCTGTACAAGTCCAGATCATCTCCAAGTTGTGATAGAAACCATGTCCAAGAATCAGTGTTCTCAGTCTCCACAATCCCATATGCTAATGGATAAATTCCATTATTTGGGTCAACACTCACAGCAGTTAATAGTTGACCAGGGAATGGACCCTTCAAGAATGCCCCATCTAGTCCAAGTACATCTCTCATTCCAGCCTTAAAACCTTCTTTCAATGGCCCTAAGCACACATAAATTCTTTTAAAAACCCTAGTTGGCACTGTATGATCTGCTTCAGGTCTTACTTGTATTTTCACAGTTGTGTTTGGGTTGGCTTGTTGCAACTCTAAGCAATAATCCCTTAACATCTTATACTGTTGAGTATAATCTCCTCTAACCTTCTTTTCACCTCGCTTTTGCTCTACATGCCTTAGCCTCAAACACTTAATTCATGTGTCCTCTCAGAATCGCTCTTGCAAAGCTCTAACTGGTATCTTAGGGTTTGATTCAATTTGTTGAACAAGTTCCTTAGCATACCATTTAGATGTGGCATATAAGTTGTTTCTGGACTGTAAGCATTTATGAGTTGACCTATGAGTTTTTACTTCCCAAGTTTCTGAGTCTTTATTCTTTGATACAAGCAACACCCATGGACATTTACTGCTATCATCTACCTTCCTACTTTTTGGCCGCCCCCCATTTATTAGTCTGTTCTTTGAAATCTTTCTCTTAGAAGGACTAGGGTTCCTGTAATCTTTGACTTTGTCCACTTAACTTTTGACCCACCAAAGATCGTGCCCATTTGCAGCCCATTTGTATCGATCCATTGGGTTCACATGTTGGCAAAGTTGGAATAACACCCCGCATATTACCCTCACTCTTTCTTTGTCATTTTTTCCATTCTTAGTTCCTCCTTGTTTCAATTGAATGTTCCTTTATTAAATCCTTCACTAACTCCCCTTTGCAAATTTTGACCCACATAAAAGTAAGTCTTGTACACTTGAGGAGAAGCATATGCACATTTCCTAATTTGTTTCAACTTCCTCTTTCTTAACCTATCTAATTCATTCTCCTCATCTGAAGCACTCTCAAAGTAGTCATTATTAATGACTTCTATATCCTCTTCTAATTCTTCATCATCGCCTATCTCACTTTGGTTATTACAACCCATGAACTCAACATTATCATCAATATTCAAATGGAAGTCTTCCATGTCAACTTCAACCTCCTCAACATAATTTTCCTCATCCATAATGTAATCACTATATCCGGCTATCATCCTCACTATCTTCACTACCTCGTGATCACCCCTTGAATCTATTCACTAACTAAGTCATCCCCATTCCCTTCACTATGTTCACTAACTAAATCATCTTTATTAGCACCAATTGTTCTCCTTCTCACCACATTATCATTTACTTTTTCAAAGGTCATTAGTTGGTAATATGAAATCTAAATCAAGAAATGGATCAAAGGTTGGGTCTTGGGAATCTACATAAGGGTCATATGAAGAGTAAAATTCATTAACAAATGCACTATTTCCGACTAGTCGTACATGGTTAGCAACACCACGCTTTGACCTTCATCTACCCTAACAACATGTGGTTCTACATTCTTATCAACACAACTACTTTGGCATGCATTCACATCAACCACCATTTTCCTAGCAACTGTGTGATCCCGCTCTAGACTACGGTTCTCCATCATCAAGCTCTTCTATAACTATTCTTTTGTTTTTAGTGGTGAGGTAAAATAGAGGTCGGGGTTGGTTTTCATGTTCAACATATATATCTATTAGTTTCGACCTTCTTCTACATATTTGGCCATAAAAGAACATCTTGGTCACTTCCTAAAGGTTGTAGACCATAATCCAAATCAAAACCGGGTTTCAAGAAATGGTAAAACATTATCTTATGGCCATCATTACCTAGCTCTTCTACAATTGAGTCTATCTCATGAACCGAGAACTCATCACCGCTCTAACTCATCTACAATATCCATCCTACCATTAATGTATAACCTACCGGTGAGGAAGTGAAACTACCTCCATGATGAACCCTAATTGAAAGCAGTACGCAAAACCAAATTAAAAAAAATGAAAAAATTAGGGTTTATACAATTAACAATAAGCAAAACTATTTTTCATCAACATAAAACGGGGTTTACAACATAATTATCACCTCAACACATGCAAAACAATTACCATTATCAGAAAAAGGGCTTACCATAAACCACATTTGGATCAAAATCAACACCATGCCGTTCTCGTATCCTATATAATGGTGCCACCATTTCGTAAGTCTTACGTGCAAATTTTTACCAGATTTACTCTAAAAATTGATTGGAAATTTAAGATTGATCAAAAGATTTGGTGTGAGAAATATTACGGGGGATTGTGAGTGAAGAAGTGATGGTAGATAGAGGATTAAATGCTTAGCGGGTTGGAAATGGCGAAATACCCTCAAGATTTAAGAGACTAACGCCGTTAGTGTAGCCGTTGGATGGAGGACTAACGGTGTATAAGGTTTGGGAATTAAGGATGGACGGTAAACCTTTTTGGTCAAAGGACTCAACTTGTAAGTCAACGATACCATAAGGACGAACGGTGTAATTTACTCTTGCATTTATTTGGAACTTATAGTTTTAATCATGACAATGAAGCTCTTTATAATCATGAAATTGTTATTGACAAGATGAATGTAAACATTAAGGTCGATTTTACATTTACCAACATGATAATATGTTGTATGCTAATTATAGTATCTCAAACACATTACTTGTTGTCAAAGAACAAAATTAACAAACCCTTTTAGGTGTACAAGGGATGAGGCTTTGCCAATATATCTCTGATTGTCTATACACCAATAAATCATATTGCATCCACAACCATATTGACCAAGTCCAAAGTCAGGTAAGTCAACTCAGTACTTGATTTCTCTCCATTTCTTTTAAGTTCCGTACATCATTTGTTTTTTCAAAATACGATCTTCGCTCATAGGATAGGAGTAAGGGGAATACCATGGGGTGGGCTCTGGACTTCGGACGGAGAATGGTTGCGATTTTGCTCGCGGATGATAACGTATGTGTCCGAATGACCGTGTTTGGAAGACAACTATGTCGGACAATTGCAAGTGATTAAATGACGGTGCAAGAGTTACGTGTCAAAGGTAAGCATTCTTTTAGTCAAAACCTTTTATATCCAACGGTCCTTGCCAAGGATCCACCATGAGCCGCCGCACTCAAATATTGCGGGATGTTGTACTCGACGTGGACATGCCATGTAGCACCTAGGCTAGGCATAACTCGACTCATTATTTTCATATGTTGTCACACCAACCTCATTTTGCTTTGGGTAACTCATTTAATGCACACTTACTCATACATTTATTATCCAGCCGCCCGACCTTAACCAATACTTACTTTCACGCCGAAGTTTAGTTTTGATATCAAACCCAAAGCGAGGCTAATGTGTTTCTTCACTCGTGTCAGGTTTTTTGAGGACGTCACTCACCACGTCGAAGAAACCTACACACGCGTTAACGGGAGGCGGTTCATTGCTTTACAGCGGGAATGGTAAACGCAAACACACGAGAGATTGACGTGAAAGGTTTTCTCCGTTGACAATGATTTTCTTGAAAAGATAAATTACCAACAACGGCGGATCCAAGATTTTACGTTAAGCGGGGCGGGTTCTTGTAGCTTGAAAATGGTAACAAAAAACATTGTATATGCGACAAAAAATGTTGTGTTTTAAATTATAATGCTAGTAATAAAAACATGGGCGGAGCTTAATGAGGACCGGGAAGGGTCCCGACCCCCTTAGGCCTAAGCCCGTTAGTGTATTTTTTTTCGCGATTTCATGTGTTAAAACAAAAAAGAAAAATAATTTCGGCCCTCCCATCTAATGTTTTTTCGGAAGATTTTTTGTTTCGGCCCTTCCACAAAAGTTTTTCTAGCTCCGCCGTTGAATAAAAACAAGTCAAAACATGTATCACAAGCCTTTTAAGTTTAACACGTGCTGTGAAAATATTATTTAACAAGTTTCGTTGTCATCTCTGCATGAATAAAAAAGCTTTTACGTTGTTGTAATTGAATAGGAGGTTGGTCAATGTTATGAACAAAATGATATGACCAATCCGAGTTCAATGGAGAAGCTAAGATGGCTGATTCAACAATGAGCTCAAGAAGATAAAGAATAGAGACTCGAATTGAAGAACAATGATTGTTATTAATGGAAGATAGTTTGTTACAATGATGTGAGAGAGAATGAGAGAAGATAACTGTTTTACAAATGAATTTGATAACTAGAAATGTAATGAACAAGATCTATTTATACAAAGGGAGGAAGGAGAAAATGGGAGGAAGGAGAAATGGGAAAAGTAGTTATTTGAGTATCTGTTGACTTTGCTTGTTTGACTTTGCGCTTTTGACCCATATCAATCCATCCCACTTGAAATGATGCTTGTCCTCAAGCATCTAAGCATTCTAATCAGCTGAGGGAACCTTTCTTAACCCCTTTAATCATCTTCCCCTTTAAGCCAAACACTCACCGAGCATATGAATTCCTGAACTAACTCACTGAACTTCTTCAGGTTCACTTGCTATTGACTTCGCTGAATTAACAACAATCTAAACTTCTTTATTTTACGAGACCCATTGAATGAACAACCCACTGAATGAGTAACCCCCTGACTAACACATTGAACTTGTACAACTGAGTAGGGCTGAACTTCAAGCTCAGGTTGAGGGTTGAACTTCAATGTTTGGAACAACTGAGTTGGACTTGACTTCAAGATGAGGCTTAACTTTAGTGTTTGGAACATCAAGAATTTGATGAATTTCAGTCTCATCTTCCATATCATTACCCAACAACTTCTAGCAACCCTTGTTAACGTTTCTTCCAATATACCAATAAAGGAATTCCCATCTTGTTTGACCCGCTGATGAACATCCATAAGCTTTTTTCTTTCTTTTGGGCCATTTCCATATGTCAAACACCACACGTTCCTTTTTCTTTTCAACCATATCCATATATCCAATTCCAATGAATTGCAGTCTTGAATATGTCTTCTGTTAGGTCATTTCCATACTCAAACTTCCATCATTTACCTTTAAAATTGCGGTTTGTATAGTCACCTTTTCCTCTTGGGCCATTTCCACAAATCAACGTCCAATAACCAAATCTATTTCATTCTTTTATCACCCTTGAAATGCATAAGCAAAGACCTTACATCTAAATAAATCAAGTTTCTAGTCCCTTTTTAAATTTCCTTCGCTTCCTTCCTTGGTCCCTCTTAACCTCAAATTTAAAACAGTTTCGAGTAAGATGCATGAGCGATAAAGGATATACCTTCAACAAATTCACCCACCTTTTCAAAAACTTTTCTAATATCGTCTTCTTTTGTCTCCTTATTTAACCCATGGTGAAAATCTTCCTCCTCGCTTCATATGCCACCGGAAGCTACCATGTGTCCTTCAATACCTGGTCTCACTCAACAATAATGCATCTTGACCCCGTTAACCCCACTTCATATTTTGAAAATTACCAACACCAACATGCCATCCCATGTTGTCGGCACCATTCGATCACCGTTTCCAACCCATCTTGGTGGATTCAAGACTTTCACGAATCCAACCCATCTTCGATTGATTCAAGACTTTACGAATCCAACCCATCAACGGTTTTAATATCATTTCCACTTTTCCTTGAATTCATATCGACACCAAAGCCAACTTGATTAAAACGATGTTAACAAGCGATCTTGAACTTTTGTGACCTTACATTATAGGTTTTATCATCACTCCGAATCTTTGCAAAATTGACGTTTATAAGTCATCCAAGCCACATTTTTCCCAAAAATATGAACTTGTAACAACCTTATGCCACTCTAAAGCTTTGCCAAACAAGTGTAGAAATGAGATTTACCTTATGCTCATCGAGGCGTTCTGAACTTTAAAGAATTGCTCACTCATAAACATCCATTCCACAACCCCATTTCCTCCAAACTTTGGAAATTCAAGCTTTGTGACCGTATTGAGCGAGTATTTTCATACGATTAACACCACGATTCATTGCCACCATATTCGATCACGGTAACAACACCACCCTTAATTCTACCAACAATTCACGCCTTAATTCCTCTTTCAATTGTCTCATCATCTCCTCATAGGCTCATCTTCATTCTTGGTACTAGACGTGTTAAACCGGGCATTTTGATCAAAAGTGAACCAAGAATTGAAACAGACTAACAAACTTTTCCAAAATAGGTAACAAGCGTAACAACTTTTCAAGAACCGTAACTAACTATCAAGATTTGTAACTAACTATGAAGGATTGACACAATAACACGTTTTGTGATTGGAAATCGAAAAACGAATGATTTTAGTGCGTATTTTGGTTTTTTTTTTTAGCGGCGAAACGATGCTCGATACCAATTGTTATGAACACAACAGATATGACCAATCCGAGTTCAATGGAGAACAGAAGATGGCCTTATTCAACAACGAGAGCTCGAAGATAAAGAATAGAGACTGAATTGAAGAACAATGATTGTTATTAATGGAAGATAGTTTGTTACAATGATGTGAGAGAGAATGAGAGAAGATAAGCTGTTTTACAAATGAATTTGATAACTAGAAATGTAATGAACAAGATCTATTTATACAAAGGGAGGAAGGAGAAAATGGGAGGAAGGAGAAATGGGAAAAGTAGTTATTTGAGTATCTGTTGACTTTGCTTGTTTGACTTTGCGCTTTTGACCCATATCAGTCAAACAAAATGAACTAGTTTATCAGTAAAAGCTAAATTTTACTTTCAGCTATGTGTTCATAATTCGATATAAAACTATTAGAAAGAAACACGAAATCAAAATTCCATCTGGTAGTCTGGTACTAAAAAAAGTTTGACTCATGATTTAATTTAGTATCGAAAATTAAGTACAATAAAGTTTTTAAATGTTTCATTGTTGATACACATTTATATTTAACAATTAGTTTGATACATATAATTTAGAAAGGGGTGGAATATAAAACACAACAAAGCGATAAAGAATGAGGCATATATTAGAATTCTTCAAATAGATTATGAGAGGCTCAACTTAACAATCTTAATGGACTATCATTGAAATAGACCAACTTAATACACATGAACATGGGCTTATGGGCTAGTTGGGAGGGGCCCAGCAACCCCTAGTCCCCCCCCCCTCCGCCCCAGCCAACAACAAAGTTCTCACAAATAGGGGTTGCCACCACGTAAAATTAGGCAATCATTCAAATATCCTAAAGTAAACTTATTTCAATTCTTATATAACAAGGGAAAAAGAATTTTTATGAAAATGGATATTTCAGTTGATCAATATAAGAGCTTAATTGTAAAATTGAGTTCTTATAAGAGCTTAATTGTAAAATTGAGTTCTTCTATCGATCACTTGAAAAGTCAAAATTCAATAAATTGGTCAACATGTATCAAAATTTCGTTTATTAATAAAAACAACCCAAACATTGATGTGTCAATTTTGTAAAGAAAAAAACTTAAAAAATGACGGGGTAATTTATATAATTTTAGTTGTTAAATCTCTACTACTTGTAATGCATGCATATGCATTAAAATTTAAGTAATGTTGATTGCCTATAATATCCTTTAAACTTAAATGTTTAAATGACAAATAATGTTAGTGACTATTATATATTGATTCAAAATGACAACATCATTTACGACTAAATTAATATTTTAAATATTTTTAATCCTTAAACTTTTATCATATTTGTTTGTAAACCATGAACTTTTTCCTCGCAATGACTACGAAATTAAAACCGTAAGTTTTGTATCAAGGGTCAAAGTAGAATCACGATTTCGCAAGTATAATCATCCGCTCTATACACTATCGCATTATGCGGATATTCGTCTAATTTTAAATAAATTATATCGACTTAAGTAGTGTTGTTATTCCTAAAAGAACAAAATATATGGTGTTGCTATTTATAAATTTTATTATCATTAATAACATTTATTGTAATTGTTGTAGTTTGTAATGTTTTTATTTATCGGACAATCAAACAAGTAGAACGAACTGTGACAAACTCGATTAGTATAACTTATGTCAAAGCTCTCCATTTGCAAATAGATCTAAATCTAGTTATAATTATTTATTAAAAGTTTACATCATTGATGAAAAAATAAAAATAACTAAACAATGTATCGTATGATTTGTTACTCATTATAGTTTTGCCTAGGGCAAATAGCACAAAAAAGTATCAAACTTAGGGTCTATTTTCAATTAAAGTGCTATTCTTTTTTCTTGCATAAAAAGGTACCCAACAAATTTTTTTGGCGGATTTGGGTTTTTTATTAACGTTCGTTAACTCACTTTGTCGGTAAATTACATGTTTGGTCCTCGAAAAAAAACTCAAGAATAAAAATTACATGTTTGGTCCTCGATTTTTTTTTTAATTCAAAAATTTCAAAAAATTTCAAAAAAAATTGAAAATTTTGAAACTTTTCGAAAATTCTTTTTAAATTCGTATAATCATTTATGAAAAAAAAATTTTGAAATTTTTTCGAAAATTATTTTGAATTTGTATAATCATTTTTGAAAATTCTTTTTGAAAAATTTGAAAACTTTTGAATTCTTTTTAACAAAGTTTGAAAAAGAAATTTTGAAAATTCTTTTCAAAAAAATTCAAAAAGAATTTTCAAAATTTTCAAAAAGAATTTAAAAAAAAAATAATAAAAAATAAAATCAAACTTTGTTAAAAAAATTTCAAAATTATTCAAAATTTTCAAAAATGATTAAACGAATTCGAAAAGAAGTATATATATGGAAAATATTTGATTATATTTAACCTTCATTTACTTCATCTTTATCTTTAAAGTATACAATCTTTTCTACCGATTAACTTTCTTTACCAGCACTAAGTTCTAATCGTTCTGCACCTACCAATACTTACAATATCTCAATTTGATTTAAGAATGGCACAATTCAAGTTCAATGATAAGCATAACCATGTAGGTTTTCTCAAAGAAACCTAACGAAAGCACAAGCTTGGAGCATATTGTGGATTTCTTAAAGGCCTCTCATATTCGATATGCCCTTACTCATAATCCAATCATTTATGTTTCATTAGTCAAGCAGTTTTGGCAGTCAGTTACTGTCATTACTCTTGACTAGGCGAGTACCCGCGCCTAGCGGCAGCGGTTTCTAGCGTCAGATAATTAATGATTTATGATATTTTGGTGAGTGTTTTGTGTAGTGTTAAAAATAGAACGTGAACCGATGAAAATGAAATTGCAAATGGTTGTACTATACGATAACTAAAATCTACACAAAATTCTTAACATATATCAAACAACATATAAAAGACATTTAATGAAAATGAAAGTAAACATTACATCAGTTATGAGATAAAAACTAACAACACACGTTACTTGTCACGTAAAAACTAACAAGGATGGGATTAACGATGCCGTTGTTAAGAAGAACGCAAGTACCAAAATTAGTATGAATGTGATTAGCCCCAAAAAAAAAAAATGGCTAATTTTGGCTATTTTGTAAAAGATTTGGGCACATTTAGCCCCATCTTTTTTTTAAATTGGCGTATTTAGCCTATTGAAAAGTTAAATGTGCACTAACGGGCACATATTTTCTCTGAATTGTAAAACATTATAATCGTTTTTGAATAAAAACTTATATAAATAATATATTTATATAGCGACAAATCGTTTTATGTTAAAAAATGTTTATGGGTTCTAAACGAAAAATAATAAAAATTGGAAGATTTGGGGATTAAACATAATGTTTTAAAACCCGGTTCGACTCGGGTGGTTCAACCGGTTGAACTGTTCCCGTCGAGTGAACCCGACAGGTTGAATCAAATTAAAGGCGGGTTTGAAGCGTCCCAGGTCAACCCGGTTTTCGATATGTATTAATAGTTTCAAATTTTCACTTTTTACTTTTTGGTTTTTCCTTTATATCTAGTATAGCAGGGTACCCGCGCGTTGCGGCGGCGGGTAACCTGTGATGATTAACCGGAGAAATAGATCTCGATGAGACATGATTCACCAGTTTGTATCGGTTTCAACGGGTCCTCTCTAATTCATTTTCGGATGGCTGTTATTGGTTAGCCGAACCGGTGGCGAAACCGGTTTCCGGTTGAACTCGTTGGTCTAGTCCGATTTTCAAAACTATATGTACCATCAACTTGTTAACTTGTATGAAGCTTTCTGTGTTTTATTAATTTGTATACTGTGTATAATAACATGTACTTTTCATTTTAGGGTGTTTTAGAAATAACATTAATTAGTGTGTTTAAATATCTTATATTTAGAATTATGTTGTAGCTTGTTTAAATTGTACATTGTGTAAATTTTAGTGTACTTTTTAGTAAATGGTGTTTTAATTGGTTGTTTTTAATTTGATAGACATGTTTTTAATTGGTTGTACAATGTGAATAAATTATTGTACTTTTAAGTAATGGGGTATTTTAATAAGAGTATTAATTACACAATACATTTCTCTCACATTTGACTTTCAACTTTCAAAGTTTGACCGTTTTTCTATTATATGTAGTATAGATGATGGGACTATTGCATTGAAGGCAACAATTGACACCTATTCTATACCATCATTCGAGGAATCGAAGAAGCAAGCTTCATTGGCTAATGCCTCAGGGAACACTATGTTGTCCAATGAGGAACTTTTTCAGGGGGTGGGTAATATTGGATACCTTTCTGATGGAACTTTTACTTTTTGGAAAAGTCACTTTACACCTCAATGGTGTTTCCTTGTGCATCATCTTTTACATTGTTTGAATTCTAAAAGTGGTGGATGGGATCAATTTGGAAGCACTATTGCTTCTGCATTGGTCTGTCTATCCACTGGTAGACTCTTCAACTTTTCTAAAATGATTTTTGATGCCATGGTTACAAATGCTAATAAACAGAAAAAGTTTTTAATGTACCCAAGATTTTTGCAGATAATCTTAAATGTTGATACATCAAGCAAGCAACGGTACATTGTTATTCCATTTACTAAAAAGATTTTTGCAAATATGAAAAGAGGATTTAAAGGGGTTCACAGGACACTGTTGCCTGCTATGTTGCCTGCTATTGCTAACCATGTAGGTACATCTGCTGTTGCTGCTGCATCTGAGGCACAAGATCAACCACAATCAGAATAAGATGAACCGGAGCCTGCACAGAGGACACCCACTCCATCACCACAGAGGACACCAACTCCACCACCACCAACACCTTCACCTCCAGTGTATGAGGAAGATCCACCAGAGATTCCTCAAACACAACCTCCAACACCCACTCCTACAACATCTCTAGGCTCGTTATCCATGGAGGAACTTCTCTCTAGTTCCAAAATTGCTGCATAGAATAGAGAAGTTAGAAAAGGATCTTCAGAAGTCAAAAGAGACTCAAGCTGAAGCTGTGATTAAATTGGTTAAAAGGATTAAACGATTGAAGGGGAAATTCAAATCAAAGGGAATAGACATCACTGACTCAGAAGATGAAGAAAATTCTCCCAAACAGGGGAGGAATTTGAAGGAAGGTGGATCAGCTTTCAGAACACCAGCAAAAGAAAATTCCTCTGAGGAAACAATCAGTCCTCAAGGATTGGAAGCAGATGATATATTAGTAAAGGATCTTAGTCAGAAGAAGCCTGCTAAGAAGAAGAAGGATGTTGGTGAGAAGATTAATTCTGGTGGGGAGGAAGTTAATCCTGGTTTTGAAGTTAATCCTGGTGTTAAAATTAAGTTTGGTAGTGCAGCAGTTAAGTATGGTGGTGAAGAAGTTAGTTCTGTCAGCGTTCCTATTAAGTTTGGTGAGGAGTTCACTCAAAGAAAAAGAAAGGGGATAATGGAAGAATCTTCAGAGCCTAAAAAGACCAAAAGACAGATTTTGAAAGATGAAGCAAGCATGGCTGAAATTGCAAGAATACAAGCAGAAGATGATGCTGCAGCAGCCAAGCTAGCAAGGCAAAAGATGGATGATGAGCTCCTGGATAAGAACTTGTAGAGTCCACCAGAACTAACTGAGGAGGAAAAAAGGAGACACAAGTTCGAATCGAAAAGTTCTACTACGTGAAGATTGGGACAACATAAGAGCAAGACTTGAAGTTAATAGGGACATTCTACCAGATATTGGAGCAGAAGACTTTGCTAGAAGAATGGTAGAGATGGTCAATGAGAAGAAGAGGTTGCTTAGAGAACAGAGATAAAAGGAAAGGATGAATGATAACGCTACACGCGTCGTTCGGGGTCAAAGGAACTTCCTTTTCGTCGAGCAAGTTTTTCAACACCCTAGGCGTTGAACCTAATCGTTGTAGTGTAGTATTAGGGTAAGCCACGGTATTGATATCGTTCTCTAGGGAATAGGAATGCTAGTGAGAAGTTACTACGCTAAGGTTGGGGTTGAGGAAGATTATTTTTATCTTTTATGTTTTTAGAAAATGGAAAGGTACGAATCTCGGGGTTTGGATTTGGGGTTGGTATTTCACCGATTACTCTACTTATCTAATTATCTAATCTAAGGTGTATGTAGTCTATGTCTAATTATTGTGTGCTCGTATGATAGTTTAAAGATGTGTTTACTTAGGTTTTACTACTCCTTAATTATCTCCTATTGGTGGTTGAATTGTTGTCCTTATTCTTAGTTGCGTTGTGTGTCTAAGGTTGTAGGGTATGCGTTTCTCCCTAACTCTTTGAACTTACCAAAGGGTCTCATCTAAAAACCCACTAGGATAATAAACTCTTACTCTAAGGCACTCTTTGGATGGTTTAGCTTACAACTACTCAAGGAGTCATATTCTAAGGTTCACAAAGATTTAATCAAGCATTAATTACACAACGAATGACCTATCGCATTACTAGATCATTAATCAACTAAGATAAGAGACAACCAATCAATATTCAATAATTAAGTTTCATATTCCCTAAGCAAACACACAAGTAAATTAGCCGGACATGGAGAACATGCAAGCATACACACAAATAATCAAAGACATAATTGTATTAATGAAGTAAAACACTTATCTTGGTGTAAGATAGGTTTGGAACCCTAAAATACTTGTACAAGACAGCCTTGGTTCGGTTTAGGTTTTACTCCAAAAGACTACACACAAAAATGAAAAATTCGGATTCTATATATAAGATTACACATGCGACGCGCCACCTTATGTTTTGTGACGCCGCCGTGTCGCCGTCATTATGGTTTCGTCTTGGCCACGTTAGACTTGCGACGGTGTCACCTTATGCTCGTGACGCCGTCCTCTTTAGCTTCGACCGCCTCGATCAAATCTAGGCCGCCCGAGTTGCGACGGCCTACTCTTTTATAACTTGACACGTCACTTGAAAATAGGAGTTTTGGCTTCGTCCGTCACAAAATGCTCCTCCGATTAGCGACGTCACCTTCGGCCCAACCTAAGTGTCTCGATTCTTGACTTTGGCCATTTTCTTCAGATACGTCCAGTGCCTTATTTTTCAATAGACCTAAAAGTGAAAAGGAACGATATTAAGAAATAACGGATACAAAGTTTGAGTGTCTCGACCCCGTACTTTGGCCATCAAATTTCTTCACTTGGTATTTGCTTATTCGCAAATGTACTTTTTTAATCCAAATAAGTGCCATTCATAACAAGCACGGAAATTTTGCCTTCAAGAGACCTAAAAAGTGAAAAGGAATGCGATATTAAGCAATAACGGATACATAAAGTAGATCAAATAAGGGCTTAAACTATAGGTGATGATGAATATAATAAACATAAAGTAAACATATAAACGCAATGAATCATCACCAACAACGGATCCATATAGCCATATGATCAATCAAATAAAACAAATATAAGGATTATACCTTTGTAGCGTGATTCCGGTTACAAGACACCAATCACCTCCACGAATTGAATCAAGAAACCAAAAGACCAATGATGTTGGTCTTTCCCAATGATTGAAACACACTACACGTCAAGCAATCACCACTTTGATGCTAGTCTAACCTTTTCACTAACACCTTGCAAGAGACTACCATAGCATGAGCAAGGTAGGAGAGCAAAAACCATAACCCCTCTTGGAAGAATATTATTGTTCACAAGAGGGAGGGAGGAGGAATTAGGAGAACATGATTGTAACTTACAAATCATAATCAATTATCATAATCACAATTAATGATAATTGATATCAAATCATAAGTTACACATTAGGTCCTTCAAAGTCCAAAGTCTCCCCTAGACGGCCATACTAAGGCCTTCAATGGCCACCATTGTTGGCCCGAGTCCCGAAACACAAAGGCTAACTTGATGTTATTGATCCCGAGTTGTGAAGGTTATTTATAACGTAAATACGATAAATACATTATAATAAATGGTGTCTAAGTGTATATGTGTGTGACCCCATAGGCTCACATATGACTAGCCATATAATTATTTATTATGACACGAGCATACTCCAACAGCTCCCACTTGCGACGTCATAATAGTCAAGTAATTATACAAGCAATGGTTAGCGTCTAGCAACACGCCAATGTCCCTAGTGATATGTGAGGTCAATTTCTCAAACATTTCATTAAATGGTTTATATGTCATATATCCCTTTGTTTCAGATACCATGTTGAACTTTAGACATGGATCAAAAGTCATTCTAATTGTTCAACTATTATGTTCTCGATCTTGATATTGAACAAGATTACCAAGTGAATTAAGATTCATCTTAATCTCATTTGGGCACGCCATACAAACATCTGCTCAAATCATCGAGGGCCCAATAGTATCTAACTCCAAACCATGTGGAGGAACAAACCTATTTTGATCGCACGTGTCATTCATGTGCTTCAAATCATTCCCGATAGTGGCCTTTATAACTACCTTATTCGTGAATGACGTTTAACCATATCAAGGAATGAAACTCCACACATGCAAGACCCGCTTGCATCTCAAGTCTAAGGATAATAGACATAACCATTTTCGAGATTCACTATTTGACGACGATCCATGCATCGAAGTGAATACTGCCCGTTATGTAGGTCAAAAAAGAGGGGTCCAAATGGGTCAGCCCCCAATGCTCATCACCATGAACAACATGTGAGTTTGGCAAAATAGTCACCAACACACTCACAATTGCCTTAATTCGATGATACTCCCATATCGTCAACCGACAAAGGACAATTTTAGAATAAATAAATTATTCATGGATTAAACATGCAAATATAGAACACAGGAGTATGAATGAATACGATCATACCATGTATTTCAATTCATTATAAAATATGAGTTGCTTAATGTTCCATTATCCAAATACTAAAACAGATATGCATAAGACTACATATAGGTCGGAAACCATGTTCCCACCATGATCAAATTATGTTGTACAAGAAAACAAGTAGTCATCTGAGTAAACCTTGAGAATACTTGTTTCAAAATCCATGAAAGGTATGATGATTGTGCTTTTGTATGTATGCATTCAAGTACAATACGAGTATTGCAACAATGCATTCCATAGGGTGTTTGAAGCTAGCAAAGCACCTACTTTAGACATTCATCTAAACAGTTTCTCAAACTGTCAAGTATTCTTATTCTTTTAATGTATAATGCATTAATGCTCTCAGTCGAGCACATCTAGTCAACAATGTCATCATTCATGATGATATGCTACCATGACTAGGTTTGAGCATCATTTCAGTTAAATAAGCATCAATGTATGCAAACAGAACAGAGATCCTCAAATATCCGTAAATGTTGAACATATATTTGGTCCTTTGTAGGTCCATTAGAATGTTCGTTCAACAATTATCTAATGACATTCACTTAGATATTTGTTGTTATCAACTCATCTTGCATTCATGCAAATGATATAATTAGTCCAATGCACAATATGATATACATAATGAATCCTTTAGTTAAACTTAAGGTTTCTATTCATGCTTTCAATCTCATCAGGTAAGATTGATTATTGAGACTCCCCTCAATAATGTTTCATATTGTGTCAGACTTAATAACCGCTTATGTTTATTCAAACAAACATATGTAACAAGGTTGCATGTTTTATTTTCTAAAACTCTCAAGAGAAACTTCATTCCAAACTAAGGAATAAAGTCTAGCTTAGATGGAAATATGTTATCAACATATGAGATTTAAGAAAATAAATACATTGCTCCCACTTGCTCTTAGTGTACTTCGTACTGATCTTATTTTAATCAAAATCAAATTAATGATTTTATGGTTAACTAAAAGATCTTAGCTTGGAGATGCATGATCTAATCCACACTTGGATTCTTGTATCTTGTAGACATAATAAAGATTATATATATTCACAAACCCTTTCGAATACACATCGTCCTCGCAAATGTATTCAATAAGAAAAGAGTTTTGAAATCCAATTGTCAAATTTCATTTACATGAAGATAAGTATGACAATTCATCATCTTTATACATTTAATATTTGCAGGTAGGAAGATTTAATCATAGTCAATTTCTTGAGTATGAGTAACCCATTTCACTACTCGTGAATTAAATGTGTGTACAAGTTTGTCCTTTTGAGTCTTCTCATGAGAAACTCATTTTTAACCTCACAGCCTAACCGATTGGTAAGAGATCAATCAAGCTTCATGAGTGATTGTCTTCCACGGACCGCATCTTATCATTCATAGTTTTGAGCCATTCATCGATTCACAATCGATAATGCACTCTTAGTTAAGGTGTTCACAATGACCCTCTAACTTATATCCCTTAGCATTGATATAAGACTATATCATTCAGGTGCAAGAAGTTTCCTTCCGGATCTATGAATGAGAGATATCATACTATGGTTTAACATATGCATGTTCAACCTTAGTGTGACATCAGCAAGTGTACCTAGAAGGTTGTGTATATTAGTTCTTGAACAACTTCAAGATCTAAAGGTGCTCCCACTTGCTTTGTACATAGAGACTAATCTCTAGATACACAACATCTTGAGAAACAATAAATTGTTTTCAATTGGGACATCCATAATACATTAGTAGTTCTTGACTCGGTTTGTTAATTACTTACTCTAAGGTATTTAACAAATTAAGAACTTCAATCAAGACATAATGGAATTCATCCCATTCCATAACACAATGGCGTCTTAAATACCTTCCAGATTGGAACCATATTGAGTGTACCCATGGCACATTCAATTTTCTAACCTTAATAGCTTTGGAGGTAAGAGAGTTTAAGTCATCAAAGATCAAACAATATCAATAGAGTTTGATTTTCCATGTTGGACATACCATAATGATGTGGTATTCCATGAGGATTGATGTTGTGAGACTATCCCACAACTCATTAGATGAACTTATACTCTTTGGCTTACGTATCTGCCAACCAAGTCAAACCAGATGGCATCAACAATGTTTTCAGCCCATTGCATACTTAACGTACAAGTCGTTGACCAAGTCAATAACTTCATGTGCATGTTTTGACTAGAAAACATAAACATAAAATATTTTACTATATGTCATACGTCATTTACAATTTAATGACTTCATGTACATGTATTTAACAATAATACATAACAAGTTAACGTCTTACTTTACGTTATAAGTCTTTCAACAATTAACAGACTTGATGTTTAAGTCTTTACAAGAGACCTAAACATATTCAAGTAAAGCAATTTAGAGTGCCGACTCTTGGCCTCAATAGTAATTTCAAGTTAATTTCATACTTCAAGATTATGACTTTACAATAATACATAAACATATTTCTTGAACAATTCGTGAATATGTTGAAGTAGCTTTCATATTATCTTGACATTTGTTCTAATTAGGGCAACATACATTTTATGTGTAGAAGTCCTAGTAGAATATTAGTTTTCTTACCTAGCATTCAAGAAAACTATTAGTCATATTGTTATATGTTGTATCTTGCACACAATGAAGATTACTCCCACTTGTGCAAGACAACATCATGCGTAATATGATGTTGTCACGAGATATGATTTTATACAAAATCAAAATATAGATATGTAGAACTTTATTGTTTTAATAATGAATCATGCATAACAATTTATTGATAACATTTCAGGAAGCAACATCAGGAACGCGACAAGTTATCTAATAAAATTCATGCAATGGTTCTTATATAAACAATGATGCTTCACGTGTGGAAAGTAATGTATTATTTCAAGACAATCAAGAAATAATATGGGCAACCTTCAAGGTAATAAAGATTACGGCTCCCACCGGATTAAACAACATTACATGTGTTTCGTCACCAGTATTAAAGTCACATAGCTCCCATTGGATTTATACAACATTATAAATGTTATGTCACCGGTGGAGACTGAGTGTTGATTCGATACTTTCCTTCTTTCTTTGAATATCTACACATTATTGCTAATGTGAGTCACTTGGACTAGTAAACATGTACTTAGATATTCAATGAAGTGCATCAAGTTCTAACATATAGATGACGGGCTAGCCATCATTGATATTTTAACTTGAAAATAGGCATGCAATTCCTCCATAAGGTCTATTTTACCACAAGGGTGTGTAGTACCTTATTAGGTTTATTGGGTTAAGATACTTGCTAGGTAATCATGCTAGTAATTGTCTTTACCATTTTGCGGTTTATTGATATTTCCATCTTCTAATTATTAAAAATCATATTATTTTGGTAGCTATAGAAAACGTGTTCTCTAGTTATCCAAATATCTCATCTTACTTCAATGTTTCAGAACCGGAACTAGGGTTATAAAACAAACTTGAAAGAATAAGATGTGCAACCATACTTAACCGTTTTGACTTTTGCAAGACATCACGATTTCTAGAGTAGGTGTGCTTTGAGTTTGATTAGATTTAGGACAATTCAAATATTCCTATTATGGTATTTCCTCATAAAGAAAACAGATAGGAACAAGTCTCTTTCTTACAAGGAAAGAAGTAGTTAGTTTGTCTTTTTAACAAGAAAAGAACAAACTTTTGTTTACGGATGTGATGCATTATATAATTAAATATGAATTTACAAAGTTCAATTTTTAGTATTTTCGATAATTATCCTTTTACAAATTAATTACCCCATGTTTAAAACAATTAATTTACGAAAAAAGGCTAAGATCCACATTGTGCTTCTACTATCACATCGTTGATCTCGCTAGCAATAGTAGATTCAATTGGTAGGCGACGATCACCAATTGCATTACATGTGCAACTCTTAGATCCTTATGGGACTCATGGCACTAGTGAACAAGCATCTAGTGTCAAGTAGGCATGTTTAGTCCCATCCTTGCCTCGGGTCAAGGTCTCACCGCTTAACTCGATTAAGTCATCCAATTTGAGAACATGCGAAAATATATCTAGGTCCCACGATAGACAATAATCACCTTGGGTTACAATTCGACCTAGGTCCCACGATAGGCAAAAGGTAATTGCAAGTGTTCTCAAGCGATTGGACGGCATGACTTAAATTTGTGACGGTAAAATATTTTGATGTGAATCAAAAAGGTGTACGAAAAAGCATGCATTCATTCTTCAGTAGCACAAGTTAAAACTCTTCTTAACTTAAGTATAATCATTGTTTTAATTTATGTGAGTCAAGTTGTCCATTTTCAAGTCTAATATAGAACCTATGTGGATAATAATAGAGATTGGACAATACATAAATCGAATAACATACATAACAAGTTAAGTGTTATTTTTAAAACAATGATTTTAAGTTAAATCCAGATTTAAACTTAGTTAAACCAAATCATAAGATTTAGTTTGAAAATGGTTTGTGTTGCTTTTAAGTTTTAGAAAACAATTTGCAAGTTATATACATTCACAACATACATAATAAGCAAACAACCAACACACAACCACAATATGCAAAGCCTCAACCGATGAAAGAACCTATGCTTGGTCTCGTGAGCCATCACGAGAACCAAGAGTCAACTAGGACATAAACCACAACCACACGGAGGACTCCCACTTGCTCCAAGACCAAGCTAGGACAAGTAGAAGCCCATTATGCATATGAAAAGTGAATCGCCACCCGTGAGTTTTCGCATTCGGAGGCCCAAATAGCCTAGAAGGAGTCATCCCGAGCTTAGCACCAAACTACAAAGTTGTGGGCCCATGAGTTGTCTACCTGCAGTAAACAATTGGTTAAATAATACGCTACCAATCACCGGAAAACTCCGTTTTACTGCAGCTTGTACGAGCAACCATTTTGCATCTTTATGTCTTTTATGCTTCGCCATTCCATTCCAAGCATCGGTTACAATATATATAATGTAAAATACAACTAATCTACTATCTATCTATTGTAAAATGCCCAAACAATGGCAAAAACCAAATTAAAACTCATACATAAAGGCCGAAACAATGGCAAACCCCAAATCACAAGAAATAAACGACAATCACAATCATTCATAGCACAAGTGGTCTAGGTTTTCATCGGCTTTGCATATACACATAATAATACCATAAAATTATGAACATAACAAGGTGTTGGCTAATCCCATGAGCAAACATTCAAGTATTTGCCATGGAAACAATTTAAATGACATGAAATAAAAGAATTAGCCAACGAATCGAAGAAATAATCAATAAGAATTAAAACCCCGATTGGTACGCGTGTAAAATGGATTTAGGTTCTCAAACCTACTGATATTAGACCTTCTAAAAATCATATTACCACATAAAATTAAGCCTTAGGGGCTGTTTTCAAATCGTTTCAAGAATCGATTAAAACAACGCGATAAAAGCCATTTTTAGCGTACCGAACACATTGTTTAATTAACGTATGCGAAACCAATGGCCATAGGACCAAAAATCACAGATATTTATATTACTAATAATATTCCTAATCCATGAAAAATAGAGCCCTCGGGGCTGTTTTGAAAGTGGTTACAAAAAACACTTAAAAACACGCGTTTTGACCATTTTTTTCGCATACCCGATAATCATATGGCACATATGATGGCTCGTGATACCACTATAGGTGATGATGAATATAATAAACATAAAGTAAACATATAAACGCAGCGGAATCATCACCAACAACGGATCCATATAGCCATATGATCAATCAAATAAAACAAATATAAGGATTATACCTTTGTAGCGTGATTCCGGTTACAAGACACCAATCACCTCCACGAATTGAATCAAGAAACCAAAAGACCAATGATGTTGGTCTTTCCCAATGATTGAAACACACTACACGTCAAGCAATCACCACTTTGATGCTAGTCTAACCTTTTCACTAACACCTTGCAAGAGACTACCATAGCATGAGCAAGGTAGGAGAGCAAAAACCATAACCCCTCTTGGAAGAATATTGGGGCGTTCACAATTAGGTGGGAGAGGAATTAGGAGAACATGATTGTAACCTACTCATTATAATCAATTATCATAATCACAATTAATGATAATTGATATCAATACACAAGTTACACATTAGGTCCTTCAAAGTCCAAAGTCTCCTAGATCCCTTCATACTACTAAGGCCTTCAATGGCCACCATTGTTGGCCCGAGTCCCGAAACACAAAGGCTAACTTGATGTTTAATGGCCCGTTATTGATCCCGAGTTGTGAAGGTTATTTATAACGTAAATACGATAAATACATTATAATAAATGGTGTCTAAGTGTATATGTGTGTGACCCCATAGGCTCACATATGACTAGCCATATAATTATTTATTATGACACGAGCATACTCCAACATAAACGACCCCTCAAAAAGGTACCTTTTAAAACCTTATCAAATATCCCTACACTTGGTATTTGCTTGTCCTCAAGCAAATGTGCTTTTAGCCAATTAATTTATAAGTTAGGGGTCATGAAGCATTGGTTTAAAACGGTCCACAACACATATAAGCCCCGCAAAAGTCATAACAAGCACGGAAATTACATACTAGCACCTCACATGGGGTGTTTGGATACTCACATCTCTCGGTGTATATGAAATGTAACAAATTGAAATGGAAGATAAACACTCATTAACCGGTCCTAGTACATAGATTACCATAGGCTTGAGAATAGATCAAACCTCCATCGCTTTGGCGAAGCACCTAGGAAAGACTATCAAAGAGGTCTTTAAAGGGTTGTAACGTTAGGCTTATGGTAGGGAAACAAGGGTTTGGTGGGATAGGCTTTTAGTGGTGGTAAGTTAAAATCTCTATGTTAAATGCATACGAAGAATGGCGTTGCTAAGCCAAGACTCGACACTCTAGACTCTAGCTAACTCGAAATAAACAAACATAAATTTAAAATGATAGATGTAGGATGGTAACACTATTTTTTTTTTTTTTTTTTCTTTTTTTTTTTTTTTTTTTTCATACTTTTACTCTACCATCCTCTACGGTAACATCAACATGATAAGGATTTATAGGCACATCCCTACACTTGAGTTTTATTACTCTAACACTAATTTGACCCGAATTGAAAAGATCAAAACACTTGGGGTACATTATTACACAAACAAAGGGAATTTGAATTTAACGTTCCCTTCCGTCATTTCATAAACTTTAACTTTTCCCATGAATCCCAATCGTCCCAAAAGCAGATACAAAGGATATGACTCGACTTAGCAACTCATGCAAGCAACTAGATAATTGAACTAAGGGTTTAGGGTGATAACAAAAATGCACTAAAAGTGAGTGCATACAGGGGTAGGCTAAGGCGATTTGGGTGTATATTTGGGGTGGGGTGTAAACAATGCTCTTCATTGATATTCCGGAAAACCGAAACATCACAAGAACCGCGAAAAGGATAGGCTCGAGGGGTTAACTAGGGTATCGTGTACTAAAGATGAGTACAACGCAAAGGGTGTGGGGAATTACTCAACCGAGATGGAAGAAGTAATTATATTACGGGTATCAAACAAGGGTTATCCTAATGCCTCTTATCATTTAGTTATTCCTAACTACACAAGTGTAGTCTTACTAGCGATCTCGGAATGCATCACAAAACAAGTTCTAGAATCTAATATACTACCGGTTCAAACTCTAAGCATTAAAGATGAATGCTTTAATTCCTACTAATCTAAGGCGATCCTCACATTTTGGGTGGAATTTAGGTGGTAAAGGGTTTTGTGCTAGTCATGCAACTTCCTATCCGTGAGACGCTTTTGTTAAGACTAATGGCCCACTCCTATATGTCATGAAAAATTTTAAATTTGGTGCCAAAATTACCCTAACCGACATTTTCTCATGGTTTATTACACAAATACAATTGGACAAAGCAAATAATCAAGGATAAGCATAGTTTCAAAGTTCCCGCTTTGTTTTCCTCCTACACTTAAACCGAACATTGTCCCCAATGTTCCCGAAAGTATCAAAGTTATGATAATGGAAGGTAATTAAAAACGAAGAAACTAGTACTCCCTTGATTAGCTCGGTAGGATCCGTAGTGAAGTAGTGGTTAAATCCTTTCCAAGAAGAATTTATGCGTGAAAAGCTCCTTCCAATCTTTTGTAACTTCTTCTTGATAAATTAAACCTGCACACTTGAAGAAAACAAACGAAACCTTCGCGTAAAATCGGCGGTAATAATATATATAAGACTCGATTTAAATTAGGATATAATGCTTGTGGAACGGATGTTTACTGAATTTTCGGAAAATTAAGACCGAAAATTCCAAAATTTATAAGTAGCTCGTAAAATGAGAAAAAGTAACTGTTGTTTTACTCCTTCCGACGACGTCAGTTTGCGATCTCGACGTCAGTTATCCCGACAAAAAGCGGTCTGCGATTTTCGAAAAAAAATTCGGAAAATTTACATCTTTAGAATCGGAAAAATTTCGCAAAACACCCATTATGACTCGATACAAGCATTTGACTCGAACAAACACACATGTATATCTTTTAAATAATTGTAATTCTCATGTTCACGTTTCTTTTGAAAACGTGTGTAATCCTCCCTACACTTATCCCTTATGTAAAATACCTTTATATGTAATTAAGACGAGGTTAAAGACAAAATAAAGCATTTTTACAAATTCAAACATGAGAATAAACAATTAATAAAAGATATACGACACAAAAATGAAAATGAAAAACAAATACACATGGGTTGCCTCCCAAGAAGCGCTTGTTTTTGTTCGAGTCACGAGCTTGACTCTACCCTTATTTAACGGATAAAGGGGAGGTTTTCCCTACACTTAAGTTTAAGTGCGGGTGATAGTAGCAATACACACCCTTAGGGTGGAAATTTGCTACGTGAGGAGAGGGTGATGGGTGATTTATATGCTCAAAGGAGTGTGCTTCATTCATTATAACCTTACCTAAGATTATTGGTGTAGTGGGTGAATCAAATCTCTCTCCTAAAAATGGATCATCTTCTATCAACTTCAAAAGATTCTTAGTTAAGGATCCATCTTGACCTAATAAACCCGGTTTAAACCCATAATGTTTCTTGTTATCAACCATGAATGGGTGATATAAGTGTGTAAGGTCATGGGTTACTCCTATATTAGCTTCCACTCTACATGGCCTAGAGTCTACCACCTTTATCAAGCAACTACCCGGATTATTTATTTTGATGGGTGGATTGGGGCCTAATTCAATTCCAAGATTCACATCTAAAGACGGAAAATTGGGTAAGGTTTTGGTTGAGGCTCCGGTTCATCAAAATTAGGAACTTCCCTAGGACTAAGAGAGAGGTCATGACAACAAGCATCTAAACCTACATTCTCTAGTGGCGTTTGGTCCAAAGGTTCTATATCAATTGGGGTTCCTATAGTCTCTTCTACTTCTTCCGGGTAAGTTATAGACGATGTGTGTTCCTCAAGTGATGGTAGGGCTTGTGGGCTTGGAGTTTCCACCTTTTTCTCCATTATATCTAGATCTCCTAAATGTTTGAAATCTATATGATCACATGCAAATAGGTATTTTAGCTTCAACCATCTCACAATCTTGTTTGGGTTTAGGTTTCATGTTCTTAAAACTAGGTCTTTTGATCATGATGCCTAAGGTTAGATAAATGCTTTTATCCATTTCCTCAAGTTGTAACAACTCAAGGTTTATGCATAGGAGGCTTTTCCAAAAATTCTAAAGATGGTGTCACTAAAAGGAGTTAATCTTGACAACGATCGTTGAATAGAAGCCACACAAACACAAAATATATCAAATCCATCCAATCTTACACCCTTCTTCTTTTGGATATCTTTAAGATCACTCACAAATTTATCAGAACAATGAAAACGAACCCGACTTGTGAAATTCAATTGTTCCTCATTTGTTAATGATTCAAATGCAACTTCACTTGGCATAGCGACAAATGAAAGGGGTTTTACGAACACAAACACAAAGAAGGGGGATAGACTACGAGAAAGCTAGAAATGAGAAAAAAGTTTACTTGATAGGAATCAAGCAAAGAAACCTAAACGAGGTGGACTACTAACTAGCTATTCTATTCCCCGGCAGCGGCGCCAAAAACTTGATAACGCTACACGCGTCGTTCGGGGTCAAAGGAACTTCCTTTTCGTCGAGCAAGTTTTTCAACACCCCAGCAAGTGAACCTAATCGTTGTAATGTAGTATTAGGGTAAGCCACGGGTATTGATATCGCTCTCTAGGGAATAGGAATGCTAGTGAGAAGTTACTACGCTAAGGTTGGGGTTGAGGAAGATTATTTTTATCTTTTATGTTTTTAGAAAATGGAAAGGTACGAATCTCGGGGTTTGGATTTGGGGTTGGTATTTCACCGATTACTCTACTTATCTAATTATCTAATCTAAGGTGTATGTAGTCTATGTCTAATTATTGTGTGCTCGTATGATAGTTTAAAGATGTGTTTACTTAGGTTTTACTACTCCTTAATTATCTCCTATTGGTGGTTGAATTGTCACGTCCTTATTCTTAGTCGCGTTGTGTGTCTAAGGTTGTAGGGTATGCGTTTCTCCTAACTCTTTGAACTTACCAAAAGGTCTCGCCTACAAAACCCACTAGGATAATAAACTCTTACTCTAAGGCACTCTTTGGATGGTTTAGCTTACAACTACTCAAGGAGTCATATTCTAAGGTTCACAAAGATTTAATCAAGCATTAATTACACAACGAATGACCTATCATTACTAGATCATTAATCAACTAAGATAAGAGACAACCAATCAATATTCAATAATTAAGTTTCATATTTCCTAAGCAAACACATAAGTAAATTAGCGGGACATGGAGAACATGCAAGCATACACACAAATAATCAAAGATATAATTGTATTAATGAAGTAAAACACTTATCTTGATGTAAGATAGGGTTTGGAACCCTAAAATCCGTACAAGACCTTGGTTCGGTTTAGATTTTTACTCCAAAAGACTACACACAAAACCGAAAATTGATTCTATATATAAGATTACACATGCGACGGCCACCTTATGTTTTGTGATGCCGTCATTTGCCATCATTAGGGTTTCATCTTGGCCACGTTAGACTTGCGACGGCGCCACCTTATGCTCGTGACGCCGTCCTCTTCGACTTCGACGCCGTCTGGATTGCATCTAGGCCGCCCGAGTTACGACGGCCTACTCTTTATAACTTGACACCGCCACTTGAAAATAGGAGTTTTGGCTTCGGGCCATCACAAAATCCTCCGACGGCGTCACAGATAAGCCGTGACGCCACCTTATGTTTTCAATGACTTTGAGTGTCTCGATTCTGACTTTGGCCATTTTCTTCAGATATCCGCGCCTTTTCGTCCAAATAAGTGCCATTCCAGCATTTTGCCTTCAAGAGACCTAAAAAGTGAAAAGGAACGATATTAAGCAATAACGGATACAAAAGTGATCAAATAAGGGCTTAAACGACCCCTCAAAAAGGTACCTTTTAAAACCTTATCAATGAACAAACCACTGACTAAGGGAGAGCAAAGACAATACATGATCAACTACATCAAAAGTCAATGTCATCCTAGCTGGAAAATAACTCAATTGAGGAATCTAAAAGTTATAGATCTCAAATCAGAGTTTGAAATTGTGGTCAGGCAAGTATAGAGTTTTGCTCCAATGGATTCTGAGCTAGAAGCCTCAATGCTCAAAAGGAAATATATAAATCTTCAACCTCAGGAAGCCAAAAGGTAAAAGACTAAAGAGGTTAGCACTGTAAATAAGGAGGAAGAAGCTGAGGTTACAAAGCCTATCATTAAGTGGACCAGAAAGAAATCCAAATGAAAGAAGCCTACACAGAAGGATAAGTCTGAGATGAAGAAGGAAGTGGATGCGTATATGGAGGACAAGGTTGAAGAACCTCCATCTGAAGAATTCACTATGGGCACTATTCCTGAAGGTCCAGTAGCTGCAAAGATAGCAAAGATCCAGATCATTAAAACTAGAAGTAAGGGAGCTTACCAGATGGTAAGGGAAAATTATGCTGACACTGTATATGTAAATTTTCCTGCATTGTTGAGTGATTTGTCCAGGGATGATCTGAAGACCATGTATCGGTTGATGGTAGAAAATCATGGTGATCAAAGATCTGAGGAGGAGTTTTAAAAAGACCTCTAGGGAGATCTAAAGACAATGTATGAACCACCAGATGCTGACAATGAGATGTGGAAGCTAACAAGTCAAAAGAATGTAATCAGATGGAGATACTTCCATACATTTCAGGTTCATTGTTTGGAATTAGATAGTTTGATTG